>CM038116.1:2070291-2360889 GCA_001642375.2 Mentha longifolia
CAGAAGTACAGGACATGGAGATTCCTAAACAGAGCTCCTGGTTGATCAGAAAGATAATAGGAGCTAAAGCATATTTGACCACTATACAGGATGGAAGTCACTGTTTGCAGGAATCTACTTTTTCCATCAGGAAGTTGTATAAGGCATTCGAAGGGAATCCGCAGAAACAACCATGGGCAAAAGTTATTTGTCAAAATGTGGCTCCGCCAAAATATACATTTATTATGTGGTTGTTGATGCATGAACGGTTAGCTTTTGCAGGGGATTGAGGTGAATCAGAGTTGCTGCTTCTGTGATAGGCATCAGGAGACTTTAGATCACTTGTTTTTTGCATGTGAAGTAACAAGTCAAGTATGGGCTGGTGTTATAGAATATACTGGGTTTCATGGGCAGCCTAGGAGCTGGAGTGAGGAACGACGGCAGCTAGTTGCTCATTGAACAAATAAGAGTGGGAAGCAATTGGCATATAGGTGTGCAACTACTCTGATTGTTTACCATGTGTGGAGAGAAAGAAATCAACGTAGAATGCAAGGATGTGGGAGTTCGGTTGTGAGCATCATTCAACAATGCAAAGTGTTGGTGGCTTGGTGTGGGGAGAAAGACAAGAGATTGAGGAGGTTTCTTCATCAATGAAAGGAGTGGATACTGGGGTTTATGGTATTAGGTGTGAATTTTGGTTTGGATACTAGGAGGTGAGGATATTGTTTGTTTGCTGTGTAAATGCTTGGTGGTTGTGATCAATAAAATTATTTTCGTACCAAAAAAAAAAAAAAAAAAAAAACTACTGTATGTAAGGCACTTTTTCCCTAATCGAATGATTCTAGTTATCGTGAAGCTCGCTGAGGATGTGTAAAGAAGAAAATATGAGGGAGAACGATAAAGCACCTGATTTAACCATGTATTAGGCGGAATCAGCGGCGGCGGCGGCGGGACTCCCTTTCACGGCGACGACTATTCAACGGCTGCTTTTCTGATTTAGGGGAATTGAACTATCGATCTATTTCGGTCGAGAAGAAGGGATTTAATGACCGAGAATTCGCTAGTTAAATCATTAATTTAATTTCAATTTTTTTTTATTCCCAAAAATCATATTTTAACGACTGAATTTAAAATCCGTAGTTGTTTAACTATAGATTTTATTCCGTCGTTGATTTTAACGACTGTTTCGGTCGTTTATTCAGTTGTAGATTCACCGTCCGCTAGTTAGTCGTTAATCGGTAGTTAATTAACTATGGATTACATTCGGTCGCTAATTTCATAGTTAAATCATGTTTTTCTGAGTAGTATTATACATGCACTACAAGAAAATTGTTTATTGTCGGCGAATCGCCGACTGAAAAAAATACAGGATCATTCCCGACGGATCGAAGACACAGTGGCGCCTTGGTGCTACGGATCGAAGACACAGTGGCGCCTTGGTGTGCGGGCGGATATCTGTGGATCCCCGATGGATATATTGCAACTTTTTCTAATTCTTGTCTAAGTTTTATTTTGTTATAAATATTTTCTTTATTTATTTAATAATTCATAAATTTAGAAAGTCATTCAATTTTTCCACGATTTCAAATTCCAAAGTGATTGAAACCGACATGACAAATGAAAAATAGATCAAAATTTAATTTAAAATTCCACACATGAAATTCAATATCCACATGTAAAACTAGAATGAAAAATAAGGAATTAAAAAAGAAAGCAACCTGAAAAAATAAATTAAGCGAAAATTACATAAGATGAACAAGAACAAGTCACCAGAATAACAGAAGAAGAAGAAGATAAAGAATATGATCGAGAAACATAGAAGAATATATATAAAAATAAAAAATAAAAAAAAAGAACTATCCTTTTAGCAGAGCTGAGAAGCAAAAAGTCAATTCAATTAGTCTAAGTGTGGCTATTTCTGCAAAATCTAAAGGGATCTGCGTAAGCCGCCATGAATATGATGATTTATCTTTGCAGCAAATTTTCAGAATTTTTGATAAAAATGAGATGAGGGTGATTCTGATTTATGAATATGTTGTGCAACTAACTAAAACAAATAATCAAAAGAGGGGAAAATAAAACTAATTAAAGGCAACTTGGAACTTTGGCGCCATATATGTTAATTAACGTTATGATTAACTATTAGAGTTGTTGAAATGTAAGAGTTGCATAATAAACTTAATATACGTTGGACAACCGTAGCTGAGTTTGTCCAACGAATATATACATCTGCATGTATGTGTTTTGTATTGTTTGGAACATTTACCATATTATAACAGAATTTAGAAATATTATGTTAGTGCAGAACCGGAAAGATACTACTAATAATCAATTTAATAGTGTGGGAGCAGAGTGCTTTTGAGTTCTCATAATATTATTAGTGCTTTATCAAAATGAGTCAATGTAGGTAAATTTTGGCATTTTGAAATGCTTAAGCAATAAAGCTATTACAACAATACAAGCCATACAATTAAAATAATACGTATTCGTGCATCATTGAAGCTAGGTAACATGAAAGTTAGGACTCCCCAAACTTTTCGGTGCTGGATTATTAATCTACAAGAGCTTAACGTGAATTTAAAGGGTTGTTTCTTCTTCCCCGTATAATGCTTCTTGTTCCTCTAATATTCACCGCAACCGTCCAAGTCGATCAGTCTAAGCGTTGATATATCTGCAAATTCTAAAGTTGCTCAAGTCTGCACATAGCTTGTTCTAACCTTACTCTGGTAAGTAAGTAAAACGAAAGTTAGGACTCGCCAAGTTGTCGTGTTCTTTGTCCTTCTCATAGTTGAAAACTTGAACTTGAAGGGATGTTTCTTCTTCTCCGTATGAGTCCTCTTGTTCCACCAATATCCTTTTAGCAGAGCTGATAACAGATGCACCGCAAAAAGTCAATTCAATTAGTCTAAGTGTGGCTATTTCTGCAAAATCTAAAGGGATCTCAATCTCATAAATCTGTTCAAGATGAAGGTGCTCAAGGCATGGAAAGTGAGAGCTTTCTGTTGTCCAGACTTTTAGTTCGCAGCATCCTTGAATATGCAGGTATTTTAAGCTGGGAAACCGGCCTTGAGTTGTTATCCATTCACTCTCTTTGAAGGTTGTCGCAAAGAGCCGGAGCTTCTCAAGACAGGGCAACAAACCTATCTTTTCCAATATCTCCTCCGAACATGGGATATATAGAGTCAACTTCTTGAGGGAATGCGGGAAGTTAATTAGGATTGGTACGGAATCAGGTCCATTTAGATTAATCCGTACATAAAAAATGCAGGACAAGGACTCGAGTTTGTCGAGACTTTCAAGATAGGTGAGACCGTACCTATCCCCATCAAGCGCATGCTTATTGAAAACTATTGCCATTTTCTTGATATTGCGAATTATCTTAACCACTCGTTTGCTGCACTTGAAGTTATAGATTGTCTTCAAAGTTTGCAGATTTTCCCAAACGATGTCGTCGTCTTGGCTGCTAGGAGGATCTGGGAGATGAGGGCCTTTGATGGAGCGAACATGCCTAATGTGAGGCTTGTGCCAAAATATCAGTTGGCGCAGTGAAATGCCTCAAGCTGTCACCAACACACAAAGTTTGCAGATTCCAAAGGATGTTGTACCTCGGTGGTACGAGCGGAGACCATAAAACAAGCATCTGAGCATTGACTAATCGATCCACACTTTCTGAGATTATTCCATAGCCAGTCATGCCTAAGGGTTTAGATGGGTCCGATACCCTTCCCAACCTAGAACTGAAACAAAATGGTGTTAGTTTCGGTTCTTCATGATACCACATCAAGGAACGAGCATGTGGCCTGGATGACACCACTTCTTCCTTCTTTGATATGATATTCAAAATATCGAAGCAGCGCTTGGCACTTGCTATCCCTTGACGAGTGAATGCTATTCTTCTGAAGGCATCACAAACCCTTTCTATTTCTTGTCCAATGGTTTCCACTATCCCTTGACGAGTGGGGACAGCGTAAAACCTTTCCTTTTTAGCCTCTCTCAACCACATGTCTCTCAACAAGTCATGCATTCTGCAATACTTGATGTTTCCCGTACTCCCTTTTTTATCAATCATAACCAGATTACGATCGATAAGGCTCTCCAGGCACGCTCTTGCCACCTCTTCCGAGCTTTTCCCACTTACTGCTTTTAGAAATCCTTCAGCAACCCATATTCTAATGAGCTCTGAGATGCGAATCACCTCATCTTCACGGAAAACTCCCATATAGAGGAAACATGGCTTCAGATAAACTGGCAGTTGCTTATAGCTCATGTATAATATTTTCAAGCAGCGCTCATCATCCCTTAAATTCACTATTGAATTTAAGTTTCCCTCTATATATTCCCAGAATTCTCTTGTTTTTTCAGACTTGGCCAATAATCCTCCAACAACAACAATCGACAGAGGAAGGCCTTTGCAACTTTTTCTTATTTTCTTCCCAATGTCCTCAAGTTCAGGAGGGCAACAACCTTTTTCCCCAAACATGGTTTTAGAGAGCAGGATCCAACTATGAGCCTCATCCAAAAGACTCATAATCTCATGGCTATTAGAGTTGGATAATTCGGAAGTCAAATTTGATAGCCTAGTAGTTACGACAATTCTGCTACCATTTTTATTATCTGGAAAAAAGCTCCTAACTCTATCCCATGCATCAATGTTCCACATATCATCTATTATAATAAGATATCTTTTACCATAAAGGTGTTTGTATAACACTTCTCCGAATTCCCCCTCATTCAAGTCTTGATTTGGTTCGTTAATCAGTTGGGTAAGAAGTTGTGTGAAAATTTGTCGAATGCTATACTCTTGAGAGATGGTAACCCAAGCACGAACATCAAAATGCTCCTCAATAAGACGGTCTTGAAAAATGTTTAAGGCAAGAGTAGTCTTACCTGATCCGCCCATCCCTACAATCGGAACGATTTGAAGAGCACGGGCATTGGAAGTGAGCTTGCTCTTCAATTTAAGTAACACATCATCGGCACCCACCATCATAATCTTCTTCTGCGGAACAGAGGAAGAAGAAGACGCAGGCGGCGTTGACTTCCTGTGCTGCTGATATTTGATCCCCGTTGTCTCTTTGATCTCCATGGCCGCTTCTCGATCACACCCATTTCTTGGATCACCTTCTTTAGATCTCGGTACAAGGTGCCGGTGCCGGAGTTCGTTTCTTTCGTGATGGTGTCCACAATCTCGGTTTCGATGGCGTCTTCGGCCGCATAAGCTGCATCTGCGATGCGAATCTCCAAGGGATCTGCTTTAGTGGTGTAGGTGAGATGGGGATTATAGCCTTCGAGGAATTCCTGCAGGAAAGTAACTTTAGCAGTGAGAGAAGCAAACTCTTCTTTGGGTAGAGAAATGGGAGGTCGAGGATGACGATGAAGGTCATCGATGGTATGCATGAGAGAAAGTAGAGCTGCGTAAGCCGCCATGTTTTTGAACTCGGACAACAAATTTGCAGAATATATATGTGAGCAGTGTTGATAAAAATGAAATGATGGTGATTCTGATTCATAGAAATGCTCCCCTACCCACGGTGGGCACGTGCCCACCGGTAATATGACAGTGCCACGTCTGCAATTTTTCTTTTTTAGGGTTTAGTTTTTTATGGTAGGATTTAGTTTATTTATAGTAGGGTTTAATTATTTTTGGTAGGGTTTTTATTAACTACCTTATATATTTCAATGTTATGTCATCCGTGAGCACATTAAGCATGCCCACAGTAGGCATTAGAGCATTACTCTTCTGATTTATCATCATCTTCCTTTTCTTTATCATTAAATTATCATACTATTCGATATCTATTTCTATTACTATTATAAAAGAACCTATTCTTACAAATTTTGATTTGCCTATTTTATCTCTATCAAAAATCTATTTTAAGGGTATTATTGTAATTTAAATTTTATTAATTTAATAATAACTTCTAACCATTATGTATGCAAATTGATTCGATTGGCCACATCAATTAGGCCATCTAACGGGATTAGGATAATTATAAAACATATTTATCTATGCATTCTTACAAAATATATATTGCCTATTATATCCTTCTATAAGTTATTTAATTAAGGGTATTAATGTAATATGGTAATTAAGATATATATTCTTTAAATATGTTTTGTGGCCGCATCTCATCCAAATAATATATTTTATCAACCTTAAACATCCACAATAATAAAACCCTTATCCAACTAGATTTATTATATTAATTGAATTTATTTTTTTATTACAAAATTTTCAGAAGCGCAAGGGTTTAGAAGTTTCGGTGCTGAGACAAGAATCTTAAGCTCTGAGATTGATGCATCGAGGCTTCCTAATATGCCAAAAAGAATTTGAAATTAATATTATAAAAATATAGTTCTTCATCACTAATCACTAATAATGAGTAAGAAAATAAGTTGGATTTATTGAGAATTTATTTAATTGCTCTATTTTAGTGAAGGAACAACACAAAACGTGGAGTATTTTGTGTTGGTATGTTTCCATAAAATTAATGCCGCTCCAATATTACGGTAAAGTCCTTGGACAATAAAATTAAGCTTTATTTATGGAACCTAGCTAAAATAACAATTTAGTTAAAATATATAATAAATAATTATTAATATATAAAATCAGATGTTGATGATGATGAAAAAATAAAAAACGGTGTCATGTTGCTATCATATTCTTCCAAATAATAGAAGTGATCATAAAATGCTAAACCGCCGCTTAAACCGCTTCACCATTACGAGGAAAAAGACAACAAAAACTTTTTTCCTAGAATATATATTTCGAATGCAACAACAACAAAAAGAAGAAAAACACATAAATATTAATTAAATTTGTTTTATCAAAATAAAGTCCAATACGGAGAACATCAATTCTTCTCCTAATAGAATTCTAAAATTAGCTCTATAAATCACAACTTATACACACATGTTACTTACCTGCTCAAATTATCAGCAAATAGTTATAAGCAAAAGATGGAGACTAAAGAGGTGTACCGACAAAGAAGACTTTTAAAAATAAAAAGGAAATATTCCGAAACAAAGAAAAGAAGTACAAATGTTAATTCTTGGGATTTGAATGGTAAGTATTTTTTTTATCATATAATGCACGCAAGTACAATTGCACACACATTAATATTTATACACCTTAACTTATATTGTTTTATTTATGTTCGACAATCCATGAGTTAAAAAAAATCTCAGATTATGTCCATTGTGGTACTGTCAGATTAGAGTACGAACCTCCAACCTTTTGTTGTGATAATGGAAAAATTGTACTTGCATCTACCGAAATTCCCAATGAATTGTACGAGCTATTTACTTCTGAATCACAAGAGGCGATTGATTTTAGAAAAAATATCCGCTCGTACAATTCTATATTCTCATTTACTTCTTTTGGCGTAAAATTAGATAAAAAGCTCGCGTCTGCAAGACGAGGAGTATATACATTTCGAGCACAAGGAATGGTTTATCATGATCTTCCTGGATTGATTCCGAATGATTCTAATCAGGGATATTTTCAGTTGTACTTTTTTGAGACGGGGAATGCGGTTGAAAATAGAATGAACAAGCTGCAAAATTCAAATATATCAAAAGTAATAGTGAAGAAACTCATGAAAATTTTGGAGACCAATTCATACGCCAAATTCTTTAGAAGATTGAAGGATTAGCCTTCAATGGATACTGTTGAAATTCATAAATCCAAAGATGTAAATCTTGATCAATGTGTGTATAATTCACCGAATGCAGATCAAGTTGCAGCTATATGGGTTGAAGGAGATACTGATAATACATCATATGAAAGAGATATTGTAGTTCATGCGCATTCAAGGGAGAGATATAGAATAAAACATTATTATGGATGTTATGACCCATTGCAATATCCGCTTCTTTTCCTAGAGACGAAACTGGTTGGCATCCAAATATTAAGAAGAATACAACTCCAGTGGCCAACACCAATAATAATAAAACTCACGATACTTTTTTTAAATTTTACATTTTATTATATATTTACATTTATTTATTTACTTAAAATTATTAAAAGTTTCTATCATATTTCAATTTACAGTAAAGTTACTTTCTAATATATATATTATCACAATTTAAAGTTAATTATATATGTATTCTATATGCATGCATGTTTTCCATTGTTCCGATCCCAAAAGCAAGGTTCTAATTCTTTTATTTAAACATTCGAAGTCATTTTCATCTAATTTTTTAAATGGCGGAATACTGACTGGATATTATAGCTATGTCCATCATCGTATTCCGAAGATACAATATGCAAAATATGCAAGGAGAAAGTTGTTGAAACAGTACCAAGATAATATTACAAATGCAAATGCATAAAATTCATAGTAATATACATGTGGTAACTATTATTTACTACAATTGCAAGTACAGAATAACCCTAAATGATATACATGTGGAGATTATAATGCACATGTTACAATGTTTAATGAAGTTGCGGCAGTATATGTAGGATGCCCTGTGGACGAGTACATATTATCAATCGATCATGTTAATTTCTATTATAAATTCTTGATTAAAGCTAAAGATAAGTAATCTTACCAAATATATATTTTTAGGGTGAAAATGAATCTGTATACTATAGATGGCTGAACTTACAAAATTCAAAGGAAATTTGCTTCGTCACGAAAACCAATTCGGTAAAAATTGATGAATGAGGAAACTTGACCCTTATAGCCGATGCATTCATAAAGATACTACCAAACCATATACAAGCTGAAAAGGAAGAACACGTAAAGAAAAGTTCAAAGAAGAGGGAAAAACCAGCGGGATCCAAAGATAATAAAAATAAACAAGGAAAACAACCAAGCTAATTCAAGTGGAAGAAAATAAAAAATCAAATCCAAAGATACAGCATCATGAAGAGCAAGGAAAGGGGAAGAGAAGAATACTGAAAAAGAAATTTGAAGATTGCATTACTATTCCCAGTGATGATGATGAAGAGACGCTGGACACATTTATTTCTAAGAGCAAAAAGAAGAAAAGTTTGGCATCCATCAAAGTCAAACAAGAAAAGATTTAATGTGAATACCATAGAAATAGTTTTTTTTTTTTTTTTGAATTTTACTTTTTTAGCACTACAATAATATAGATAATTATAGTTTTTTTTTAACTTTATTTAATTTTATGTCTTTCGAATTTTAATACTTGATATAATTTTATGACTTTCAGGATTAACATATATTCATTATTTTTCTTTTACGTTTTGAACGAGTATTTAAACTATAAAAAAAAATGTTTGCTCAAATTTTTATAAAATTAGTATAAAAAAATGTATTCACGTGCAACGTACGTGTCTTTTGCTAGTTTTCTAAAAGAATTAAAAACATGTGTCGATTTCTGCACAACCAAATATTTGATCGATCATAGAGACTAACGCATAGTATAAGGTTACCGAAATATACATGAAATTTATTAGGCATAGAGATTCCATCTCGCATTTACAAAATGTGAAACAATTTGTTGTGATTCATTTTTTTTTTCTTTTTCATGAAGAAAAATTTACACAAAATTCAATTTCATTTTTTTTTTGTCTATTTTTTACATCTTTTGGATAACATATTATTAAAATTAGTAATAAATATTGGATACATCTAATTAGAAAAAAAGTATCTTAGTATTATATTATTATAACAAAATTAATCATGTTAAACAAGAGTTACACAATGATTTATACGTGCAATGCACGTAATCTATGCTAGTTGTAGAAAATGTCTGAGAAAAGTCATAATATAAAAGCTGATATTTATTTTTGGTTGCCCAAAAGACTTCTAGGTGATACTACCTCCATCTCATTTAATTAGACACATTTGCCGTTTTAGTCCGTCTCAACAATTAGACCTATTTCCTAAAATGACAAAGAATACTTGGATACAATTAACTCTCTCTCTCCTTAGAATTAATTACAGCCACATATTCCCCACTCTTTTGGTTCTTGGATCTATAGTTAATGTACCTAATTAGATGAGATGGAGGTAGTATCTATTATTGTTTTTTTGTGCAACTTGCTTCAATTATTATTGTCAATAAAAACAAAAAATTGAGGTCTTCTCCCTTTCCATTACCACTATTGTATTTTTTTTTTATTCTTTTCCATTACCACCATTGTATTTTGTGTGTTGCATATTTAATGTATGCGCACATTATAAGATAATAATTCACTTGGCTTTAGAGAAGTTGTTCTATTAAAAAAAAGGGCAATTAGCAAAGATAAAAAGTAGCTATTTAGATAAAAAAGAATTTGGATAAAAAAGATAAAAAAATAGTCACTCTTACTATAATATGCCCACTTTTTTCGAATTCATGAATTTGAAGTCGTGAATTATAAAAAAGAAAGATACAAATTTGAGTGAAAAAATGGAAACAGAAAATAATTAATCAAGAAAATGTTACAGTGCTGCACACGGAATGAAATTAAAAGTAACATTAGATATAAGACCTAA
This sequence comes from Mentha longifolia, assembly GCA_001642375.2. NCBI lineage: Eukaryota > Viridiplantae > Streptophyta > Magnoliopsida > Lamiales > Lamiaceae > Mentha > Mentha longifolia. The sequence continues at coordinate 2,080,728 of CM038116.1, forward strand.
AACTTTAACGCACAACTTGAACTTGAATGAATGTTTCTCCGTATAATTCCTCTTGTTCCTCCAATATCCTTTGAGCAGAGCTGACAACAGATGCTTCGCAGTAATTCAATTCAATTATTCTAAGTGTGTCTATCTCTGCGAATGCTATAGGGATCTCCATCTCATCTATCTTTCTAAGATGAAGGTGCTCAAGGCATGGAAAATGGGAGCTTTCTGTTGTCCACACTTTTAGTCCCATGCATTTATCAAGATACAAGTATTTCAAGCTGGGAAATCGGCCTTGAGTTGTTATCCACTCACTCTCTTTGAAGGCAACCCATAAGAGTTTGAGCTTCTCAAGACAGGGCAACAAGCCTATCTTTTCCAATATCTCCACCGAACATTGGCACAATGTGATATATAGAATCAACTTCTTGAGGGAACGCGGGAAGTTAATTAGGCTCGGTTGGAAATCAGGTCCACTTGAATGCTGCTGTTGATAAGATAAGAAGAAGGACTCGATTTTGTCGAGACGGTCGAGATTTGTGAGACAGTACCCACCCTCATCAACTCTCCCATTATCAGTGAAAATTATTCTCAATTTCCTGATATTGCCAATCATCTCAACCTGTCTTTCGCTGCACCTGACATTCCAGATCTTCTTCAAAGTTCGCAGATTTTGACAAACGATGTCGCCGTCGTGGCTGTTAGGAAGATGTGGGACAGCGGCGTTCCTTTCGATGTGAAGACACCTAATGTGAGGCATGCGCCAAATATCAGTTAGCCCAGTTATAGTGTATGAACTTCCACCAACACACAATGTTTTCAGATTCCAAAGGATGTTGACTAATCGATCCGAACTTTCTAAGATTCTACTAAGATTCCTATAATCTGTACGTATTGATAAAACTCTCGGGTCTATAGTAATAAATATCAAAGAATGAGCACGTGCCCAGGATAACACCCAGACTTTCTTATTTGACATGGAATTCAGAATAGCAATGTATTGCCCAATAACATCTTCATCCGTTTGGTGAGTGGTGAGTGCTGATCTTCTAAAGACACCGCATGAATTTCGCATCCCTTGTCGAATAATAATGGGTGTTAATTCTTCCTCAATCCCTCGCCTAGTGGGGTCATCGTAGTAAAATCTTTCCTTTTCAGCCTCTCTCAAGCACATGTCTCTCAACAAGTCATGTATTCTGCAATACTTGATTTTTCCTGTCTTTCCTTTCTCAACAATCAGAACCAGATTCCGATCGACAAGGCTCTCCAGGCACTCTCTTCCCACCTCTTCCAAGTATTTCCCACTTGCTGCTTTTAGAAATCCTTCATCAATCCATAATCTAATGAGATCTGAGATACGAATCACTGGGTCTTCCCGGTAAAATCCCATAAATAGGAAACATGGCCTCAGGTAAACTGGCAATTGCTTATAGCTCATGTACAATATTTTTAAGCAGCGCTCGTCATCCTCCAAATTCACTATTGAATTTAAGTTCCCCTCAATATATTCCCAGAACTCTCTCGTTTGTTCGGACTTGGCCAAAACTCCCCCAACCGCAACAATCAACAGAGGAAGTCCTTTGCAACCTCTTCCTATTTTCTTCCCAATGTCCTCCAAACTTAAAGGGCAACAACCTTTTTCCCCAAACACAGTTTTAGAGAGCAGAATCCAACTATGAGCCTCATCCAAAAGACTCATCTCTAGGCTACAAGAGTTGGATAATTCAGAAGCCAAATTTGATAGCCTAGTTGTTACGACTACTCCTACCACTTTTGTTATCCGGGAAGAAATTTCTAACTCTATCCCATGCATCAATGCTCCAAATATCATCCATTACAATAAGATATCTTCTACCACAGAGATATTTGTACAACATTTCTCCTAGTTCCTCCTCACTCAAGCCTTGATTAAATTCTTTAATTAGTTGCTTAAGAATTTGGATGAGAATTTGTTGAATGCTATACTCTTGAGAGATAGTAACCCAAGCACGAACATCAAAATGCTGTGTAATAAGACGGTCTTGATAAATGTTTAAGGCAAGAGTAGTCTTACCTGTCCCGCCCATCCCTACAATCGGAATGATCTTCAGATCGCTGGAATAAGAAGTGAGCTTATCCTTCATCTCGAGCAAGGCGCCATCAGCACCCACCATCATGCTCCTCTTCTTCTGCGCAATCGAAGAAGAAGAAGAAGAAGATGAACTTGGAGGCGGAGTTGACTTTCTGACTTGAATCACCATGTCGTTGACCTCCTTTTCGATAGAAGCCATGTCGTTGATCACCTTCTCTAGAGCTAGGTCCAAGGCGTCGGAGCTGATGTTTTCCCCATCCTCTCTGATCCGATCCAACATACGAGTTTCGATGGCGCGTTTGGCCGCGTAAGCTGCATCTGCGATGCGGATCTCCAAGGGATCTGCTTCTGTGCTGTAGTCGAGAGAGGGATTGTAGACCTCCAGAAATTTCTGCAGGAAATAAACTTTCGCAGTGAGAGAAGTAATCTGTTCTTTAAAGAGGGAAATAGGTGGATCAGGATGACGTTGAAGGTCATCTATGATATGCTCAAGAGAAACCAGAGCTGCGTAAGCCGCCATGGATGTATAGTCCTTTATTTCTTTGGAGTTTTAGAGAAAATGAAAGCAGTGTGAAAGAAAATGTGGGTGAATTTTTCCGTTAGTACAGTATATGTCTGTTTCTAACAGCTAGCATTCATTTTCAGAAAGTCGAATAGACCGAAAAGTAATTTTATTTTCACCATCAGTATATAAATAACAGTTTGGTGGGTATATTATTCACTGTTAAAGTAATCAAATAGACCAACCTAACTCATTTAACCGTAACCATCATCTTTTTTTCTTTTTTGTTTTATCATTAAATTATCATATATACTATTCAACAATTGTAGAAAATATCTCAGAAAAGTCATGGATTGTAAACTCTGATATTTATTTATGTTTGGGCAACTTGCTTCAATTAAGTATTAATTTCTTATTGCGTGAACAAAAGACTTCTGTGTGAGTATTTAGTATTGTTTGTTTGTGCAACTTGCTTCAATTATTATTGTTGCTAAAAACAAAATTGAGGTCTTCTTCTCCCTTTCACATATAGGATAATTTTATTTTTTCATTATTTTATTTATTCTTTTCCATTACCACAATTGGATTTTTTGTGTTGCATACTAATGTATGCACATTATAAGATAATAATTAGCTCCAGATAACTTGTTTCTATTAAAAAAAAAAAAAATGTTTCCCTTAAACAGTGAAAGTAAAGAAAGTGTGTTTACAGGCATGGCAAAATGAATACCAACTGAAATCTGAATATACGTGATGGAACATTTTTGCTAGCGTTTTTATATAAATCACAAATATAATGGAAGTACATGTTAGCTAATGCAAAGGTAAATGAGAGTTTGAGGGTGCATTCTATTTGATGGAAAAGGAAAAAAGGACAAGATAAGAATGAAAAATATTATCTTACAATAGGGTCCCTACTTTTTTTTATATCGTGTTTTCTATGATGAAAAATATTATCACTCCAAGTTGAAAATAAAAGAAAATGTTAGAGAGAATGAAATGAAAAGTAACATTAGATACAATTCACAAGACGAAAGAAATTGAGTTGTATGCCAATATAGAGAGAGAAGTGGAACAGCAGCAGCAGCTTGAACTTGAAGGGATATTCTTCTTCTCCGTATAATTGCTCTTGTTCCTCCAATATCCTTTTAGCAGAGCGGATAATAAATGCTTCGCAATAAATAAGTGTGGCTATTTCTGCAAAATCTAAAGGAATCTCTGTCTCATGAATATTTTCAAGACGAAGGTGCTCAAGGCATGGAAAGTGGGAGCTTTCTGTTGTACACACTTTTAGTCCCATGCATTTATCAAGACATAAGTATTTTAAGCTCGGAAATCGGCCTTGAGTTGTTATCCACTCACTCTCTTTGAAGGCCCTCGCATAGAGTCGGAGCTTCTCAAGATAGGGCAACAAACCTATCTTTTCCAATAATTCCATTGAACGGTGTTGATATTTAGAGTCAGCTTCTTGAGGGAATGCGGGAAGTTGATTAGGCTCGGTAGGGAATCTGGTCCACTTGTTTTCATCCATACATAAAAAATGCAGGACAAGGACTCGAGTTTGTCAAGACAGTTGAGATTGGTGAGACATAGCCTATCCCCAGGGAGCGCCTCCAGATCACTTAAAACTATTGCTAAGTTTCTTGATATTGCGGATTATCTTAACCACTCGTTTGCTGCACTTGAAATTGTCGATTCTCATCAAAGTATGCAGATTTTCCCAAACGATGTCGTCGTCTTGGCTGTTAGGAGCATCTGGGAGATGAAGGCCATTGTTGAAGCGAAGATGCCTAATGTGAGGCATGTGCCAAATATCAATGGCGCAGTATTTTTGCCCAACTTTTCAACAACACACAATGTTTGCAGATTTCAAAGGATGTTGTTGAACGTCGATAGTCCATCAAATATAACAAGCATTCGGGTGTTAACTAATCGATCCGAACTTTCTATGGTTGGCAGAGAATTAGCATTTAATTTAATAGAACGAAATGAAAAGTAACAAAGGAAATAATTAAGCATAAGTTTGTGATCACTTTCTCCACAAAATTCAAGAAACATATATAAACAATTTTCTGCCGAACGGAGAGAAAACAATAAGCATCAAATTTGATTGAAAAAATGGCAATATAAAATAATCAAGAAGATGCTACAGTGCTGCAGAGAGAATGAAATGAAAAGTGACATTAGATATAATTCAAAAGAAGAAAGAAATTGAGTTGAATTACATACTGAAACCTGAAGATAAGTGGTGGAACCCTAAACATAGCCAGCGTCAAATAAATCACAAACATATATTATTCGTTGCAAATTAAGAGAGAATGCATATATAGAGAGAGAAGTGGAGCGGTGGCAGCAGCAGCAGCTTGCCGTGCATGCATGCATATATACTACATATACCTGCACATAGCTTTGTTCAATCAGTCAAATATCAGATTTGCAAGGAAAGATATAATCAATCTAAATGAAATGTAGAGTATCTTACTCTCTCTGATGTGTATCTAAAACGAAAGTTAGGACTCGCCAAGCTGTCGTGTTCTCCTCTGTGACCTTCATATTGCGCAACTTGAACTTGAAGGGATGTTTCTTCTTCTCCATATAATTCCTCTTGTTCCTCCAATATCCCTTTAGCAGAGCTGAGAACTGATGCTCCGCAATATTCCAATTGAATTAGTCTAAGTGTGGCTATTTCTGCAAAATCTAAAGGGATATCCATCTCATCTATCTCTTCAAGACAGAGGTGCTCAAGGCATGAAAAGTGGGAGCTTTCTGCTGTCCACACTTCTAGACCCTCGCATGTTTTAAGATGCAAGTATTTCAAGCTCGGAAATCGGCCTTCAATTGTTTCCCACTCCCTCTCTTTGAAGGGCATCCCTAAAAGTCGGAGCCTCTCAAGACGGGGCAACAAACCTATATTTTCCAACATCTCCTCCGGGATATTTGATTTTTAGTGTCAACTTCTTGAGGGAATGCGGGAAGTTAATTAGGTTTGGTCGAGAATTCTCAGGTCCACGTCGATACATCGGTACATCAGCTTCGATGCGCAGGGACTCGAGTTTGTCGAGACGGTCCAGATTGGCGAGACAGTACCATACCAACCAATCCTGTCATAAAAAATATTGCCAATTTCCTGATATTGCGAATTATTTTAAACACTCTTTCGCTGAATTTCAAATTGAAGACCTTCCCAAACGATGTCGTCGTCTTGGCTGTCAGGAGGATTTGGGAGATGGATGACATCGATGAAGCGAAGATGCCTAAGGTGAGGCATGTGCCAAATATCACTTGGCGGAGTTGTAGACCTCGGCATGTAACCAACACACAATGTTTGCAAATTCCAAAGGATGTTGTAACTCCATATTGGAAACCATAAAACAAGCATCCGGGTGTTAAGTAATTGGTTCACTAATACGTATTAGTTATCATATTTTTAGTTAATTACGGGTTAAGAATTTATCGTTGTAAATGGGTATTCCGATGTTTATCGGCCCATTATCTAGTCTAGCCCGTTAGGTTTAGTATATATATATAGCCTCATTACTCATGTAAGGGATGGAGAAGTTGAATGAAAATGTTCTTTCATAGGAGCCTCACTTGCTCGAAATGTGATTAGGAGCTCGTATTCGCTCGAAGAATACCCTACCACGATACGATCCTTAGCTCAAGATCGTATCAATTGGTGCTTTCATTGAGAGATCTTTGAAGATCTGATTGGAAAAAAAAATAAAAAAAAATAAAAAAAATAAAAAAAAAATGTCGAAATCTGCTATTCTTGCAGCACTCGAAGAGTTTCAAAGATCAATCTCAGCTTCTATCGATCAATTAACGGTAGAGCTTCATCATTCCTCTTATGGTTTTCCTCGATACACATCACCATCGCCGTCTTGGTCCCCTTTTCCACCAGATATGAGCTTCAATAGCCAACCAACCTTGCTTCCGCTCCCACCCAGATCTGAGCCGCCGCCTCCTTCAATGTTCCAGCCGCCGTTGCCGCAAACACCCCCACCGACAATTCCTCCTCAACCCACAGAGGCAGCACCACCAGAAACGCTGCTTCTACCCGCAACCCCCACATCTCCTTTACGGCTCCAGACTGCTCCATCGGTCGCCGACGACCCCTCATGCCGTGGGGAAGAAGAGGTAGTTCGTGGTGGTGAGGAGGTCTGGTTTGACAGTGCAGCGGGCTTTGACGGTTGCGCCGGATTTGTGGAATTTCTCTTTGCCGGCCAACCGGTGTGGCTCTGCGGCGAGCCCCCACCATTTGAAGGCGGAGGTCCAGCACCAAAGGCGGACGAGCCGGCGCCGCACCCGCCGAAAGATCAGCTCCCTAATGTTTCTTTCTGCATTACCAGTCCTCCTCCATGGCCTGAAGCTATCCTTCTCGGATTCCAACATTATCTGGCGATGCTTGGCACAACAGTCATCATACCCACTGCCCTCGTTCCTCAGATGGGTGGAGGAAACGAGGAGAAGGCGAAGGTTATTCAGACACTATTGTTTGTTTCGGGATTGAACACTCTGTTGCAGACATGGTTTGGTACCAGATTACCAGTCGTAATTGGAGGTTCATACACTTTTGTAGCGCCTACAATCTCGATTATCCTGTCTGGTAGATGGAATGACTCAGATCCTGTATCGAGGATCAAGAAGATCATGAGGGCTACCCAGAGTGCACTTATCGTTGCTTCGACCATTCAAATCGTGCTAGGTTTCAGTGATCTATGGCGTAATGTTGCAATATTTCTGAGTTCAATCCCAGTTGTTCCTTTGGTTGCTCTTGCTGGTTTTGGGCTCTACGATTTTGGTTTTCCAGGGGTTGCCAAATGTGTAGAAATTGGGCTGCCACTGCTCATTGTAATTGTATGGATCTCTGCCCATCTACTTACTGACGAGGGCGCCTTTAATGGAAAACCACCTAAGACCCAAGCAAGCTGCAGAACGGATTGTGCTGGACTTATTGATGCTGCTCCATGGATTAGGGTTCCTTATCCTTTCCAATGGGGAGCACCTTCATTTGATGCTGGTGAAGCCTTTGCCATGATGATGGCTGCAGTTGAACAGAGCCTTTTTCCAAATCACATGAAAAGAGAACTTGGCACTTCTCAGGGTGGATTGGAGTTGTTTAAGAAAGTTGTATGAACTCCGAGGTGAATTTGTGGTGTCATTCCAAGCTCGAGCTTAACTTGCTCCACCTTGAGGACAAGGTGGTTTTGAAGGAGTCGTGAATGATACGTATTAGTTATCATATTTTTAGTTAATTACGGGTTAAGAATTTATCGTTGTAAATGGGTATTCCGATGTTTATCGGCCCATTATCTAGTCTAGCCCGTTAGGTTTAGTATATATATATAGCCTCATTACTCATGTAAGGGATGGAGAAGTTGAATGAAAATGTTCTTTCATAGGAGCCTCACTTGCTCGAAATGTGATTAGGAGCTCGTATTCGCTCGAAGAATACCCTACCACGATACGATCCTTAGCTCAAGATCGTATCATTCACACTTTCTAAGAATTCTCTGGCGCCTTCCAGGCCGTCATAAAAGGACTTAGATGCGTGCAATACCCTTAGCAACCGAAAACAGGAACCGAGTGGTGGTGGTATCCGGTCTTCATGATACCATATCAAAGAACGAGGCTGTTGAGGCACGTGACGTGGTTGACACGACCTCAACGGGATATGGTATTCGAAATAACAATGCGGCACTGGGGAGCATTTGCTATCCCTTGACGAGTGGGGACGGCATAAAACCTCTCAAGCACATGTCTCTCAACAAGTCATGCATTTTGCAGGACTTGATGTTTCCCGTACTCCCTTTCCTATAAATCAGAACCAGATTCCGATCGATGAGGCTCTCCAGACACGCTCTTGCTACCTCTTCCAAGCTTTTCTCACTTGCTGCTTTTAGAAATCTTTCAGCAACCCATATTCTAATGAGCTTGGATACACGAATCACCTCATCTTCACCGAAAACTCCCATATAGAGGAAATACCGCTTCAGATAAACTGTTAGTTGCTTATAGCTCATGAATAATACTCCTTCCGTCCCAAAGATAGCGTTCTGTTTTTTTTGACAATAATTTCAAGCTTTTTCGTCCCCATTTATTTGAGTAATAGAATTAAGAGAATGTTTAATTTTTTTTTTAATTATGAATAATATTATACTTATACTGTTCATAATTGGAAAAAGATTATACATTTCTTCAATTTTCGTGCCCAAATTTATGAGACGAAAAAGCTTGAAATTATTGTCGAAAAAAACAGGACGTTATCTTTGGAACGGAGGGAGTATTTTTAAGCAGCGCTCGTCATCTTCTAAATTCACTATTGAATTTAAGTTTCCCTCTATATATTCCCAGAATTCTCTAGTTTGTTCAGACTTGGCCAAAATTCCCCCAACCGCAACAATAGACAGAGGAAGTCCTTTGCAACTTTTGCCTATTTTCTTCCTAATACCCTCAAGTTCAGGAGGGCAACAACCAGTTTTAGAGAGGAGAATCCAACTATGAGCCTCATCCAAAAGACTTATCTCTAGGCCATTAGAGGTGCTTAATTTACAAGACAAATTCAATGTTGTTACGATTATTCTGCTACCATTATTCTTGTTAGGGAAAAAGTTCCTAATTCTATCCCATGCATCTATGTTCCACATATCATCTATTATAATCAAGTATCTTTTACCGTAGAGATGTTTGTACAACATTTCTCCTAATTCCCCCCGGTCAAGTCTTGATTTGGTTTTTCATTTAGTTGGGTAAGAAGTTGGATGAGAATTTGTCGAATGATGTACTCTTGAGAGACAGTAGCCCAAGCAGAAATATCAAAATGCTCCATAATAAGACCGTCTTGAAAAATGTTTAAGGCAAGAGTAGTCTTACCTGATCCGCCCATCCCTACAACCGGAACGATTTGTAGAGCACGGGCATCGGAAGTGAGCTTGCTCTTCAATTCAAGCAATACATCATCGGCACCCACCATCATAATCTTCTTCTGCGGAGCGGAGGAAGAAGATGGAGGCGGCGTTGACTTCCTCTGCTGCACCTCCCTAGTCCTTTTGATCTCCATGGCCACCTTCTCGATCGAAGCCATTTCTTGGATCGCCTTCTTTAAAGTTTGGTACGAGGCACCGGATTTCTTCTTCTTCTTCGTGATGGTGTCCACGATCTGGGTTTCGATGACGTCTTCGGCTGCGTAAGCTGCATCTGCGATGCGGATCTCCAAGGGATCTGCTTCTGTGGTGTAGCTGAGATGGGGATTGTAGCCTTCGAGGAATTCCTGCAAGAAAGCAACTTTGGCAGTGAGAGAGTCAACCTCTTCTTTGGGGAGAGAAATGGGAGGATGACGATGAAGGTCATCTATGATCAGGGACGGAGCCAGGAATACGTATATGGTCGGGCGAGATTTCATATGAAGGGTAAAAAATTTAAAAACCACATGGAATGAGAAAAAACTCAATTATAAAGAGATTAAAATACAATAATTGGGCGGACAAAAAATAAAAAAAATAAAAATTAACACTATATATTATTCGAAAATTTTTTTTTACCCAGACGACCGCCTAGTCGAGCCCGGTATGTGGTTCCGTCTCTGTCTATGATATGCATAAGAGAAACTAGAGCTGCGTAAGCTGCCATGATTTTGAACTTGTGCTTATCTTTGCAGCAAATTTGCAGAATTTTTGATGAAAATGAGATGATGGTGATTTCCTCTAAAAAAATTATAGTATTGTACAAGCTAGGTCGTTCATTTTGGAACACTCGAATTATGAATTTCCTCTATCACGACTTAAATTTTCAAAGGTATTCATATTCAATAATTATTTTAATTAAGTTGAAGGATTTTAATAGCACGACAATGAGGAAAAGATCATCTATGATTTAATTATTTTTTAGGTCTTTTTTTAAAGTTGAAGGACTGATAGACAGGTTGATAACAACATTAATGACAACATATTGCATCTATAGCATAAAAAAGATTAAATTATTTATTAGGTAACAAATCTTGTTTTGTTTTGTATTTTTTTTTTTTTTTTTTTGGGGCAAAGTTAATTATGCATAGATCGAACTGCACTTTACTGGTGTTTATCGCCACCGTTGGATGGTTGTCTGTTTAATGTAAGCAAATTATAAGATAATTATTGGCTCCAGAGGAATTGTTTGTATTTAGAATTTATATTAAAATATATATATATCGTGTTTGTTTGCATTAACCCAGGATACAAAAACAGTACAAAAAAATGAAGAAAGTGTGTTTGGCATCAGCCCCAGTCCTGACAATATGGATGCCCTATGCAAATTAAAAGGCCCTCATTTTTTTTTAAATTAAAAAATTTAATCATGTATTTATTTTATTAAAAAGAACACATATTTATTCAAGCTTTAACAAAAATTCAAAAGGAAAAAATAAAGAAAGAGTGATAAAATAAAAAATAAAAATAAAAATATAAGCCACATAAAATTAAATTTTATGGGCCTTTAATTTTATTTTTTTATGTAAGATAAATCAAATTAATGGGCTTTTTCTTTTTCATATGTATATTTGAGCCTCTTTTCCATAACTAAAATAAAATTGGATAAAATATAAACTAATACTATAGAGCTGAAAAATAAATTTTGGGGCCCCTTTTTTGGTCTGGACTCTAGGCGGGTGCACCTCAGAACCGGGCCTGACAGGCATGGCAACATGAGTACCAACTGAAATCTGAATATTTGTGGTTAAATTAAAACCACAATTATAATACAAGTAATTATTTACTAATCCAAAGATAGATAATTGAAAAGAAAGAAATCCAAATTTAATATAAAGAGAAGACGACGAATGTAAATTACTGTTAAGTGTCGATATTTCTGCAAAATCTAAAGGAATCTTCTTGAGCTTATCTAACTTAGAAAGATGAAGTTGCTCGAGGCGTGGAATTAAAGTGGGAGCTTTCTATTGTCCACACTTTTAAACCCTCGCAATTGTCAACAGCTATACATGATACATAATACATGAGCAGCATGAGTTTTTGTTCTTTTTCTTAAAGAAGCATTTATAACTTGGAGAGCATTGACATTTAATTAATTTTATAGAATGAAAAGAAAAGTAACACTAAATATAATACATAAGGAGAAAGAAATTGAGTTGAATTAGATGATCGAGGAGTAAACTGAAACTTGAAGATAAGTGGTGGAACCTCAACATAGCCAGCGTCAAATAAATCACAAGTATATTCATTATATTGTAGAGAGCGAATGCATGCATACATAGAGAGAAGTGGAGCAAGAGCAGCAGCAGCAGCTTGCCATGTAAAACGAAATGTAGAGTAACTTATTTTTGTACCCTACTCCCTAAAGTATGTAAAACGAAAGTTAGGACTCGCCAAGTTGTCGTGTTCTTTCTCCTTTTGAGTGTGAAAAACTTGAACTTGAAGGGATGTTTCTTCTCCGTATAATTCCTCTTGTTCCTCCAATATCCTTTTAGCAGAGCTGAGAACAGATGCTTCACAATAACTCAATTCAATTAGTCTAAGTGTGGCTATTTCTGCAAAATCTAAAGGGATCTCTATGTTCTCGTATATCCAATCAAGACGAAGGTGCTCAAGGCATGGAAAGTAGGAGCTTTCTGTTGTCCACACTTTTAGACCCTTGCATCTTCCAAGATGCAAGTATTTCAAGCTCGGAAATTGGCCTTGAGTTGTTATCCAGTCACTCTCTTTGAAGGCCACCCCTACGATCCGGAGCTTCTCAAGACGGAGCAACAAACCTATCTTTTCCAATATCTCCTCCGAACATGGAGAATCGATGAAATTTAGAGTCAACTTTTTGAGGGAATGGGGGAAGTTAATCATGCTCGGCAGGGGATCAGGTCCACTTGCATACATCATCTGTAGGTAAAAGGTGCAGGACAAGGACTCGAGTTTGTCAAGACAATCGAGATTGGTGAGACTAATCCCCATCAAGTCTATCCCTAATGAGAACTATTAATCCCAATTTCTTAATATTGCGGATTATCTTAACCACTCGTTTGCTACACTTGAAATTGTTGATTTTCTTCAATGTTTGCAGATTTTCCCAAACGATGTCGTCGTCTTGGTTGTTAGGAGGATCTGGGAGATGGAGGCCATTGCGGAAGCGAAGATGCCTAATGTGAGGCGTGTGCCATATCAGTTGGCGCAGTAATGATATTACTAAAGTCGTAACTAACACACAATGTTTGCAGGTTCCAAAGGATGTTGTACCTCGATGGTGGATAACATAAAACAAGCATCCGGGCATTAACTAATCGATTCACACTTTCTAAGAATTCTCCAGAGCCTTCCATGCCTTTGTCAAAAGGTTTAGATGCATGCAATACCCTTAGCAACCTAGAACTGAAACCGAGTGGTGGTAGTATCGCGTCGTCATGATACCATATCAAAGAACGAGCACTTGGCGTGGATGACAACACCTCTACTGCTTCGTTCTTTGATATGGTATTTGAAATAACAATGCTACGTTGGGCAGCATTTTCTATCCCTTGACGAGTGGGGACATCGTAAAACCTTTCCTTTTCAGCCTCTCTCAAGCACATGTCTCTCAGCAAGTCATGCATTCTGCAGTACTTGATATTTCCCGTCTTCCCTTTCTTATCAATCATAACCAAATTTCGATCAATAAGGCTCTCTAGGCACGTTCTTGCTACCTCTTCCAAGCTTTTCCCACTTACTGCTTTTAGAAATCCTTCAGCAACCCATATTCTAACGAGCTCTGAGATACGGATCACCTGATCTTCACGGAAAACTCCCATATAGAGGAAACATGGCTTAAGATAAACTGGCAGTTGCTTATAGCTCATGTATAATATTTTTAAGCAGCGCTCGTTGTCCCCTAAATTCACTATTGAATTTAAGTTTCCCTCAATATATTCCCAGAACTCTCTCGTTTGTTCGGACTTGGCCAAAAATCCTCCAACCGCAACAATCGACAGAGGGAGTCCTTTGCAACTTTTTCCTATTTTCTTCCCAATGTCCTCAAGTTCAGGAGGGCAACAACCTTTTCCCCCAAACACAGTTTTAGAGAGCAGAATCCAACTATGAGCCTCATCCAAAAGTTTCATCTCAAAGCTTTTAGAGCTAGATAATTCGGAAGCCAAATTTGATAGCCTAGTTGTTACGATTATTCTGCTACCATTATTCTTATTAGGGAAAAAGTTCCTAATTCTATCCCATGCATCTATGTTCCACACATCATCCATTATAAATAGGTATCTTTTACCATAGAGATTTTTGTACAACATTTCTCCTAATTCCCCCACGCTCAAGTTTTCATTAAATTCTTTAATCAGTTGCCTAAGAACATCTATGAGGATTTGTCGAATGTTGTACTCTTGAGAGACGGTACCCCAAGCATAAATATCGAAATGCTCCTTAATAAGACCGTCTTGACATATGTTTAAGGCAAGAGTTGTCTTACCTGATCCGCCCATTCCTACAATCGGAACAATTTGTAGAGCACGGGCATCGGAAGTGAGCTTATCCTTCATTTCAAGCAACAGAACATCAGCACCCACCATTGTACTCTTCTTATGCAGAACAGAGGATGAAGACGACGAAGGCGGCGTTGCAATTGACTTTCTCGGCTGCTGATATTTGACCCCCTTAGTCTCTTTGATCTCCATGGCCACCTTCTCGATGGCAGCCATTTCTTGGATCGCCTCCTGTAGAGCTGGGTACAAGGCCCCGGAGCTCGTCTCTTTCGTGATGGTATCCGCAATCTGGGTTTCGATGGCGTCTTCGGCAGCATAAGCTGCATCTGCGATTCGGATCTCGAAAGGATCTGCTTCTGTGGTGTAGGTGAGATGGGGATTGTAACCTTCGAGGAATTCCTGCAGGAAAGCAACTTTAGCAGTGAGAGAAGCAACCTCTTCTTTGGGGAGAGAAATGGGAGGGCGAGGATGACGATGAAGGTCATCTATGATATGCATAAGAGAAACCAGAGCTGCGTAAGCTGCCATGATTTTGAACTTGTACAGAAATTTATGAATATGGTGATTGCTGATTTATAAGAACAAATAATCAAAAGAGGGGGAAGAGAAAACTAATTAAAGGCGGCAAATTGGAACATTCGCATCATATATTTTAATTAACTAGCAGGGATTATGTGCGTTGCACATATAATGTCTTATTTAACACGATTTATTTATTTTAAATGATATCCCCACACCCCAATATTCATGTGAAATTTTTATTTTCAGAATATCTCCAAATGCATGTTATTTCAAAATATAGAAATTATTCTCTTATACCTTTTACATTGTAAACATTGAAATTAAACTTTATTTGCAAATACCATTTAAGGTCCACCACTTTATTTCTTCTCTCAACAAATTTATTCCAATAATTTACTCTTTATTCACTATCAACAACTTCTTTATCCATTATCTATTATCTTACCGATTTTTCTATAATACTCATGCCTAGACGGTGGCAAAGCCACGTGTACCAGAGGGGTAGCTTAAGCACAATCCACAAAAAAATTAACCATTTTTTGTTCTTGTAGAATTTAAAAAAAATATATTTTGTGTAAATCTCAATGCAAAAGCCCATACTATCAAATTATATTGTACACAAATTTATTTCTCAAATCTCGAACATGATTTTAACAAATTTTTGAACATGAAATTTTAATCTTATAATAGTGTCAAATATTTTAGTTTCTAAATACTACAGGATTTGAATTCTACCAAGTGTGTGTTTGGTTCTTAAGAGTTCTGCTTCGGGAAAGTAATATGATTTCAAATTTTTAAATTTGATGTGTTACGTGTTGCAAGAAAAGTAATCAGAATCTAAAAATTTAAATTCACCTATTTGTTTGAATTTTAACGGACTTAGGGAAAGTAATATAAATCCTAACATCAAGGAAAGTAAACTTAAAATTCCTAAATTCTTATTCCCTACTCTAACCTAGGTATTCGCTTTCCCTGAAACAAAACAAAGACACGTTAGTTCCTCTGAAAGTTTATTAGAATGAGATTCGTTGTCCTTATTTTCGTGCCTCAACATTATTCGTATATATTTTTTAATTTATAATTATTTTATAAAAATTAATATAATTATTATAATAAACATTTATAACTAAAATTAAAATTTAAAGAAAAACTATATCAACCAAGATTTAACTAATAAAAATAAAATTAAATGCTAAGTGATAATCATCGACCCTAGAAAATAATTATAAAATAATTAAGCCAAAATAAGTCAAATTAAAATTATTAGAAAAAATCATAAAAGTAATTCAAACTAATTTTTGATGCATGGTTGTTTGAACACCAAACGTGAGATAAGGGATCATATGGGATTCAATTTGTAATCCAATTATATTAAGTTATTAACTTAGGGACACACTTGGGTCAGCCGGAGGCACCGTACGGTCGGGCTAAAACAATGACACTTTTATTCATATAGATTGACACTTTTCTGTATAAAGATTGACACTTTTAAAAATTGTCATTTTATTTGTAAAATAATTATGTTAAAAATTGGCACTTTTATTCATATAAATTAGCACTTTTCTGTATAAAAATTGGCACTTTGGGCCCGGCCACACGGTGCCTCCGGCTGACACAAGTTTTTGTCATTAACTTATATTTATAAAGGAAAAGTTATCTATCAATTTACATAAAGAAGCATGATTTTTTAATAAAAGACTGTACATGCATATTAATATCGAATTAAAAAATAATAAAAATTGGGAATTCGAGCATTATTTTCCTTGACTACCAAAATCAAAAATGTCAAAACAAAAGTTCATTTAATATGATCAAAATCAAAGAAAAAACACAATTGACAAGTAGAAAAATTAAATAAAAAAAAAATAGACATACAACAATTTTTAGTGCCTATTGGACTAACACTATATGGAAAGAAGCACAGGAAGATAAAATAAAATAAAAAATAAAAATAAAAAATTGAAAAGAAATTGAAACGAACATAATTTTTTGCACGTACAGTAAACTCACGTGTGATCAAGAATTCAATGCATAGTATAAGGATAATTAATGATTAATGATAATGGTGATTTATTATAGTATATTAATCCATTGATACATAATTATTTTTGGGGCACAAGTGATAATTATTAGAGAAATTTGTGTATATCCTTAAAATTGATAAATTTATGAATTCTATCATAGCATAGTAAGAGGAGAATTCATAAACGTTTTAAGTAATTCGGGAATAAGGTTTAATGTATAACAAATTGGATATATTTATTGTTTAATGCAAATCACTTATACGGTGTATATGGTATAAGGTTTAATATGAAACGCATTGGATATATTTATTGTTTAATGTATATCACTTATATATGGTTTTATTTTTATTTTAATGAGAATGATAATTATAATGATAATATACTATTTATATATAATTACATTATCGCCCTTAAGGACATAATAGGCAAATTAAATTTTGTAAAACAAGACACTTTTATAATAGGGTATAGATAGATTAACTCTATGATTTAACTATTAGAGTAGTTGAAATGTCAAGAATTGTGTAATAAACTTAATACGTCGGACAATTATAGCTAAGTTTTATTCAATGAATATATACAATATTATAACAAAATTTAGAAAGAATGGAAAAAGAAAACTAATTAAAGGCAACTAGGAACTTTGTCACCATGTTAACTCTATGATTTAACAATTATTTGAGAGAGAGAGTAGAGTAGTTGAAATGTCAGAGTTCTATATATAATAAACTTAATAACGTTGGACAACTCTATAGCTAGTTGATTATATACAACCGCCTTTTTTTGTATTCTTTGTATTTAATAGTGTAGAGAGCTAGAAACAGCGGATGGTATCCTCTTTTCCAAATTTAGTGTCTCAACCGTATTTCAAAATTTAATTTTTTATTAGATTTATATTATATTTTATAAAAATAAAAATAATATAACATACTAAATCATAATAGACGTTTATAAGTTAAAAAATTGAAATTTTTAAAAATTAATTTTTCAACCCAGTATAACTAATAAAACTGAAATTAAATGCTAAAAAATAATTATAAACTCTAATTGGATGGGTGAACCTTTGAAAATAATTAAAATAAATAAAAATAAAATCATTATATAATAAACTTATTAAAATATATATATAAAACTAATAAAAATCACAATTTATGACACGATTGGGACACAAAATTCAGGACAGAGGATCCCAAGTCAACAAACAAGTAAGGGATTTTCATCTTTTACAACTTGATATTGCAACTTTTTCTCAATTGGTGTCCCAAAACTTTGATTTATATAAAAATTTCAGATGCCTTTGTATTAATTGGGGTCATAAGTATAACAATTTTCTACATAATTTTTCAAGTAGAAATTGATGGATCCGAATTTGTTTGGATGGTGGAATAAATAACCGAAAAAGAAAAGGGGACCGATTAAAATAACCTCTAAAATTTAAAAGAGATGGTTCATTTTGGAACACTCGAATTACGAATTTCCTCTAGCTATCACGACTTAAATTATGCACTCTAACTTGATCATATTTGTTTCAAAGGTATTCCTATTCAATCATTATTTAATTAAGTTGAAGGATTAATTTCATTTGATAAAAAATACTATCATCTAAATCTATTTAATTAATGTTTTTTTTTTTTGCATACTTATTTTTAAGTTGGAAGGACTGATAGACAGGTTGATAAATATATATTAATTATAGGATAATTAATTAATTGGCTTCAGAGGAATTGTTTCTGTTTAGAATTTATATTAAAAAAATATTTCATGTTTGTTTGCATTAACAAGGTATACACAAACAGTACAAAAATGAAGAAAGTGTGTTTACAGGCATGGCAACATCAGTACCAACTGAAATCTGAATATTTGTGGTTAAATTAAAACCACAAATATAATACAACCACTTATTAACTAATCCAAAGCTTAAATTAATAAGAGTTGAAAAGAAAGAAACCACTGTAGAATCGCGACAACCTTGTACCGTAAATCACTCACCGAGAGAATGAAATGAAAAGTAACATTAGATATAATTCAAAAGAAGAAAGAAATTGAGTTGAATTACATACTGAAACCTGAAGATAAGTTGTGGAACCCTAAACATAGCCAGCGTCAAATAAATATAGAGAGATAAGTTTCCATGCATGCATGCAACCTGCAAATAGCTTGTTCTAAACGAAATGTACGTATAGTAAAATGTTTTTGTACCTTAATTACACCATTATAAGTATGTCTAAAACGAAAGTTAGGACTCGCCAAGCTGTCATGTTCTTTCTCCTTCTTATAGTCGAAAACTTGAACTTGAAGGGATGTTTCTTCTTCTCGGTATAATTCCTCTTGTTCCTCCAATATCCTTTTAGCAGAGCCGAGAACAGATGCTCCACAATAATTCAATTCAATTAGTCTTATTGGTGCGACAAACTAAGCAACCGTGCGTTAACCGTCCGATGCCCAGTTTTGAATAATCCTTCAGGGGCTTCATATGCGTGCAATATCCTTAGCAACTTGAAATTGAAGCTGAGCGGTGGTTTAGCGCATTCATGATCCCAAATCAAAGAACGAGCGTGTGACATTCGAGATGACAACACCTTCACAACCTCCTTCTTTGATATGGTTTTCGGAATCACAATGTCGCCATGCACATCTTGACGACTAGGTGGTTTTGTGAGGACACAATAAAACCTTTCTTTTTGAGCTTCTCTCAAGCACAAGTCTCTCAACAAGTCGTGAGCTTTGCACTCTTTTATGGTTCCGATACTACCCACGTCATGAATCATAATGTGATTTCTATCAATAAGCTCTTTTATATATTCCTTTCCTATCGCTTCCAATTTTTTTCCCACTTTGAGCTTTTAGAAATCCCTCAGCTACCCAAAATCTTATGAGCTTCGACACACGAATTGCCTCATCTTCACGAAAAACTCCCATATAGAGGAAACATGGTTTCAGATGAACTGACAATTGTTTATAGCTCATGTACAATATTTTTAAGCAACGTTCATTGTCTTCTAAATTGACTATAGAGAGGCTTGCCATGTAAAACGAAATGTAGAGTGACTTATTTTTTTGTACCTTAGTTGTGTAAGTATGTAAAACGAAAGTTAGGGCTCGCCAAGCTGTCGTGTTCTTTCTCCTTCTGAGAATGCAAAACATGAACTTGAAGGGATGTTTCTTCTCCGTATAATTCCTCTTGTTCCTCCAATATCCTTTTAGCAGAGCTGAGAACAGATGCTTCACAATAACTCAATTCAATTAGTCTAAGTGTGGCTATTTCTGCAAAATCTAAAGGGATCTCTATGTTCTCGTATATCCAATCAAGACGAAGGTGCTCAAGGCATGGAAAGTGGGAGCTTTCTGTTGTCCACACTTTTAGACCCTTGCATCTTCCAAGATGCAAGTATTTCAAGCTCGAAAATTGGCCTTGAGTTGTTATCCAGTCACTCTCTTTGAAGGCCACCCCTACGATCCGGAGCTTCTCAAGACGCAGCAACAAACCTATCTTTTCCAATATCTCCTCCGAACATGGAGAATCGATGAAATTTAGAGTCAACTTTTTGAGGGAATGGGGGAAGTTAATCATGCTCGGCAGGGGATCAGGTCCACTTGCATACATCATCCGTAGGTAAAAAGTGCAGGACAAGGAGTCGAGTTTGTCAAGACAGTCGAGATTGGTGAGATAGTATCTATCCCCATCAAGCCTATCCCCACTGAAAACTATAAATCCCAGTTTCTTAATATTGCGGATTATCTTAACAACTCGTTTGCTGCACTTGAAATTAAAGATTGTCTTCAAAGTATGTAGATTTTCCCAAACGATGTCGTCGTCTTGGCTGTTAGGAGGTTCTGGGAGATGGAGGCCATTGTTGAAGCGAAGATGCCTAATGTGAGGCATGTGCCAAATATCAGTTGGCGCAGTAGTGATATTACTACAGCCATAACCAACATACAATGTTTGCAGGTTCCAAAGGATGTTGTATCTCGATGGTGGAGACCATAAAACAAGCATCCGGGCATTAACTAATCGATTCACATTTTCTAAGAATTCTCCAGAGCCTTTGTCAAAGGGTTTAGATGCGTGCAATACCCTTAGCAACCTAGAACTGAAACCGAGTGGTGGTAGTATCGCGTCGTCATGATACCATATCAAAGAACGAGCACTTGGCGTGGATGACAATACCTCCACTGCTTCGTTCTTTGATATGGTATTCGAAATAATAATGCGACGCTGGGCAGCAATTGCTATCCCTTGACGAGTGGGGACATCGTAAAACCTTTCCTTTTCAGCCTCTCTCAAGCACATGTCTCTAAGCAAGTCATGCATTCTGCAGTACTTGATGTTTCCCGTCCTCCCTTTCTTATCAATCATAACCAAATTTCGATCAATAAGGCTCTCTAGGCACGTTCTTGCTACCTCTTCCAAGCTTTTCCCACTTGATGCTTTTAGAAATCCTTCAGCAACCCATACTCTAATGAGCTCTGAGATACGGATCACCTGATCTTCACAAAAAACTCCCATATATAGAAAACACGGCTTCAGATAAACTGGCAATTGCTTATAGCTCATGTATAATATTTTTAAGCAGCGCTCTTCATCCCCTAAATTCACTATTGAATTTAAGTTTCCCTCTATATATTCCCAGAACTCTCTCATTTGTTCGGACTCGGCCAAAAATCCCCCAATCGCAACAATCGACAAAGGAAGTCCTTTGCAATTTTTTCCTATTTTCTTCCCAATGTCCTCAAGTTCAGGAGGGCAACAACCTTTTTCCCCAAACACGGTTTTGGAGAGCAAAATCCAACTATGGTCCGCATCCAAAAGATTCATCCTAAGGCTTTTAGAGCTAGATAATTCGGAAGCCAAATTTGATAGCCTAGTTGTTACGACTACTCTGCTACCATTTTTGTTATCCGGAAAGAAATTCCTTACTCCATACCATGCATCGGTGCTCCACATATCATCCATTATAATAAGATATTTTCTACCACAGATGTGTTTGTACAACACTTCTCCTAATTCCTCCTCACTCAATCCTAGATTTGGTTTTTCAATTAGTTGG
Source organism: Mentha longifolia (assembly GCA_001642375.2). Classification (NCBI taxonomy): domain Eukaryota; kingdom Viridiplantae; phylum Streptophyta; class Magnoliopsida; order Lamiales; family Lamiaceae; genus Mentha; species Mentha longifolia. The sequence goes on from CM038116.1 coordinate 2,102,320, forward strand.
GTAAGAAGTTGTATGAAAATTTGTCGAATGTTATACTCTTGAGAGATAGTAACCCAAGAACAAGTATGGAAATGCTCCTCGATAAGACCGTCTTGATAAATGTTTAAGGCAAGATTAGTCTTACCTGATCCTCCCATCCCTACAATCGGAATGATTTGCAGAGCACGAGCATGGGAAGTGAGCTTATCCTTCAGTTCAAGCAGCAGATCATCAGCACCCACCATCGTACTCTTCTTCTGCAGAACAGATGAAGAAGACGACGAAGGCGGCGTTGACTTCCTCTGCTGCTGATATTTGACCCCCGTAGTCTCTTTGATATCCACAGTCACCTTCTCTATCGCAGCCATTTCTTGGATCACCTTCTTTAAAGCTGGGTACAAGGCGCCGGAGCTCGTCTCTTTCTTGATGGCGTCCACGATCTGGGTTTCGATGGCGTCTTCGGCCGCATAAGCTGCATCTGCGATGCGGATCTCCAAGGGATCTGCTTGCGTGGTGTATGTAAGATGGGGATTATAGCCTTCGAGGAATTCCTGCAAGAAAGCAACTTTGACAGTGAGAGAATCAACCTGTTCTTTGGGGAGAGAAATGGGAGGACAAGGATGACGATGAAGGTCATCTATGGTATGCATGAGAGAAACTAGAGCTGCGTACGCCGCCATGGATGCATAATCTTTTAGTATTTCTTTTGAGTTGCAGAGAAAATGAAAGCAGTGTGTGAATGAAAATGTGTGTGAATTTATCCTTTAACTGTAACATCTTATTTTTCATTTTATCATTAAATTATCATACTCCCTCCGTCCTTCATTTACTGACCCTGTTGACTTTTAAAATAATTTTGAAGCTTCGTGATAATAGATTTAAAATCAAAATTTTGAAGTTTAGCTTTTTTTACAAGGTACTACAAGTGTTATAGTACCGTGTAAAAAAAACTAATCTCTAAAAATTCAATTTAAAATTCATCATAACGAAACTCCAAAATCATTTTAAAAGTCAACAGGATCACTAAATGGAGGACATAGGGAGTACTATTCAATATTATAAAAAATATCTCGGAAAGTCATGTAATGTGAATCTGATATTTATTTCTGTTTGCGCTACTTGCTTCAATTAGTATTAATTTATTATTATTGTGTGTGAATAAAAGTCTTCTATGCGACATCTATTATTGTTTATTTGTGCAACTTGCTTCAATTATTATTGTTAATAAAAAAACAATATGCGGTCTTCTCCCTTTCACAAATAGTGATTGATAATAATTGATGGTCTTAATTAGTTACACCAATGAATAAAATTTAACTTCCATATCCACAATTTTTGAATCGGTAATATCTTAGTAACTTAGAAATTAATATTAAAACCATTAATTTATATCTATATCTATACTTATATAAAAAGAACTTTGAGTACTTAATGTAGATTGCCTATTATATCCCTAATACATATTGAATAATTATGGTAATACCTAACAATAATTCTTTATTTAATTACAATAATAATTACCTATATGGCCGTAGCTTTTAAGATTTAATAACAATTCTTGCGGAATATCCATAGCTTGCGCAATATTTGTTTTATTATATCCCTAATATTTATTTTTAAAAAATCAAGGTAATAGTGCAATGTTATATACTAATTATGAAATTAAAAATCCAAAATAACAAATTTTCCTAAAATCAATCTAGATCTACGCACCTAATTTTATTCTAAAAAAAATTGACCCAATTTAATAGTAGTACTATATTTTATAGATGGCAACTCTTTATTATCTATCATGAAAAATCTCATACTAACTTTTTGAATATTTATGCAGCCAAGATGATTTTAAAATACTATTGTAATATAACGTACTCCCTCCTTCCTCTATTTTTTGGCCTAAAATGATGACGGAATTTTATATATTTTGATGATATGTTAATAAATTAAAATGTTAAAGTGAAATAATTATGAGTATATCTAATATTTTTAATAGTATTAAAGTGTTAAAGTGTATGTGATGTGGGGCCTACGTCCTAAATAGAAAGTGTCAATAAATGAAGGACATCCTGATTTACTATTAGTGTTAAGAAATGAAGGATGGAAGAAATATTATATTTATAAAAGTTTCAATACAGTTTTTATTTTATTTTATTTTATAATGATGTATCACTAAAGTTCTTTGTCCACATACAAATAAGCATTTGTCAGCAAGAAGAAGAAAAAAAACACAAGAGTGAAAGAGAGGGTACAATATAATTATTTATCACTCCAAAAATAAAATAATTTTGTTGTTAAAGAAAAAGACAAATTTCTGGAAAGCCAGTAATCCTTCTACATATAAGAAATTAAAAATAAATCAAACTTAAGTCATTTGTTCTCATTTAAGTTTGATCACATAAATAAACTATTTCAACTTAATTCACATAAGTAAATAATTTCTAAAAATTTTATAGTTAACTAATTGTTACTATTTAATCAAATGCACATATGCTCAAAAGATCTTCACCACTTATTTGAGTAGTTTTGTATTATAACATAAGAGTGTTTGAGTTCATTTTGCAATGAGTTGAAACTAGATACTTTTGAAATACATAAATGATATTAACATATATTATTGAAAAATATTTCAAATATTAATTTAAAATTATACTAAAAATATTAAATATAACTATAATATTATTTTTATGTGCGAATGCACATAATGTTTTTGCTAGATGTATTAAGAGATTGCTACATGCATTTAAAGGCTAATTAATATCAATTCAGAATTTTTTTGAGGGATTAATATAGCCCAATGAGGGTATTAGCATGGAGGAAATTGCTAAATATAACTTGAAAGATCTCATAAATAGAAATTTGGTTAGAGTTGATAAATTAAAATCGTGTCGTACTCATGACATGTTTCGTGATTTCTATAGAAATGATTGCATACATTATCATTTGAAGTAACTGAAAATAAAACATTACCCATAATTTTCACACCCACGCAATTAACTAAATTTATACACTTATATAATTTGATGGTTTCTTTAAATATGGTTTTTAATTTTCTTACTACTGAAGAAGAAAAAGTAAACTAAGACAACCCTATTGAAAAATGAACAAAAACATGGACTAAAATGATATATCTAGATTAGAATTTTGATTTTCTATCATATTACCAGTTAATACGATGATTAACTTTATGAGTTAGAAGATTCGTATTGGATTATATCATGTCGGAGCATTTTTTCATGTACCACCTTGTAGTTGAAAAATAATAGTATGTGTTTTTCTGCTATAAAGTTGCTTGGATTAGTTTTTGTTAATTTTTAAGGTTAAGAGATGACCACTATCAGCACTAGGTGATTTTGAGGGTTGAAATTGAATACTACCTCCATCTCATTGACTTAGTCTCATTTGCCGTTTTGGTTCGTCTCACTTATTAGTCTCATTTCCTAAAATGACAAAGAATACTTGGCTACAATTAACTCTCTCTCCTCAGAATTAATTATATCCACACATCCCATTTTCCTTGGTTCTTATGTCATTATCAAATGGGACTACTTAGGTGAGATGGAGGTAGTATAAAATAGTAATTAATTCACATGTACATTTTTTTTGACATTATTTTAGTTAATGTGATGACATATAGAGATGTTGCTGACACAGTCAAACAATGATTAATTAGTGGTCTTATTTAATTTGAGGTTAGACGGAATAGATAGTATGTATATGCCACATGGAGAGTGCGTTGGTCTTATTTAATTTGAGGTTGGAGAAAATAGATAGTATGTCTATGCCATTGATATGGAGAGTACGTTGTGGCCTTAATCTTTTTTTTTTAAAATTTATTATTGGTCTCATAATTATTTTGAGTTTCTTACAGAATAAGATAATTTACATGATCAGTATTTTCTAAAATCAAAAAGTTCATTTTCAGATTATTTTTTTGGGTGATAAATGAATATCATAGTGAACAGAAAGAGCAAAGACTTATGAAACCTGCATGTTTTATTATTAATTAAAGTATATATAATGTTGGTTATTTTATTTTCTTGGATGAAGGGGGCGTGGAGTGAACTCAAGTCTCTCACCTTTAAATAGATTAAAAAATAAAAAATAAATAAAAAAACCCTTGTATTACATGTATATGATATGTTAGTTATTTATAGTTTAATAATTTATGTATGAAATATTGTATTTTTTATAGTTTGTTGGATATGCATTGTTGTCACAAAATGATAACGAAGAGAGATTCATATGCTACTACATCAAATAAAACTCGGATAATATTTGCCACGAATTTCATATAAGTCAGTATACTCAGATCGGATATTGTCTTAATAATGTAATTAAGTTGTTACATTTATAGATGAGACATTATTTAAGTTTTCAATGATCTATCAGTTCAAGTAAATTGGAAATATGAAATAATCAAATTAAAATAAAAGTAATACGTGCAACGCACGTTATATTTTCTAGTTATTATAAAAAATGTCTTGTTTATAAAATTTGTTTTGTCTATTATGCCCTTAATATTATCACTACAAATAATTATTAAAATATTATAGTTATCACTAGAATAAATAATTAGAATAAAAATAAAATTGTATACAAGTGAATATGCTCACAATACAATAAATATCCTCCATATAATCGATTATAAAAAGAAAAAAGTAAAGAAGAAAACTAATCCATATCCAATTCATATATTTTTGTAACAAGGAAAAAAAATTACAATATTGTAATATAATTTATAATAGATTTAATAATTTATTAGATTAGATTTATTCTTATTAATTGTTATATACTATAGATTATTTTCTTATCACTAGCAAAGTGTACGTGCGTTGCACGTTTAAATCCCTCATTTATACTCCTTCCGTTTTGTGCATCTTAGATTTTTTTTTTCATGCATTTTACTGTTACGACAATATTAATGTTTTGTGTTTTTTCTTTTAAATATTTTTTAAAATTTTATACGGAATATATGATTGTTGACTAAAGAAAATTAAGAATAGTCAATATGTTCAATTTGTTTGCTATTAATGATCTTTAAATATTTCTAATGAGTGTAAATAAAAGGGAATAATATATACACAAATACAATTATTAGATTTCAATTTTAATCCATTTTTTTGTATCATTTTTTTTTTAATATTCTTATACTACTTAGTTTTTGTTGATCGATGGTATCTTAAATTAAAGTATTATAAACTGTTTACAAGTTTATGATACAAAACATGATTGAAGAGCACATGTTGTCATATGCTCTGTATTTATAATCTTGCAAAAGTATGATTGTAGGTTATTTGTCATAATCATCCAACAAAATTCACTTAGTTTAATTTGCCTATTTCAAATATTTTAGAGATCTCCTTCTTTATGTGGAATTATCACCTTGTTATTATTATTATTATTATTATTATTATTATTATTATTATTATTATTATTATTATTATTATTATTATTATTATTATTATTATTATTATTATTATTATTATTATTATTATTTTATTTTATTATTATTATTATTATTATTAATGGATATTTCTGGACAATAATATTTGAATTAGGATTCAATCAACATTAGTTCACACACGTTAGGGAAAAAAAAAAGTTTTACAAATTTTTCATCACAAATATATTTGGCACATACATTATTATTAATCTAGCGCCCATACCAAAATTTAAATTACATTAATAACTATCTTAAAAAAAATACAAATAGGAGTTGGGAAAGAATAAATTCGAGTTCCATTGAAAATCGAATAAAATCAATCATGTTTTGGTTGACTGTATTTTCATACTACTACCCATACTCTCCTTTCACAATCAAAAGTTAATCAAAATTCATTATAAATGTCATTTCACTTTACGATTCCCTACTTTAAGTGGGATCCAACAACCAAACTTTTTTTTTTTTCTTTATCGGAAAAAAAACTTATTGCATAACTTGGTACAAGAAGTACCAACCCATTACACCTCAGTTGGCATTCCACCTATTACATAAAGGGGTCGTCGCCCAATCAAAAAAGATTTCGTTCACGTATTTCCTGGACGAAGGGAATGTTACACTATTGTGCTTAAATTTTATAAATTATAAATGTATTATAGGCAAAACATATTTTGTAAAACAAGTTATAACTAAAATAAATTTGTTCATTTTCGTTCTTTTAATTTGAATCTCATATGCTTTAAATTTTATAATCATGAGTTTTTCGACAATGGCTATGTTGATACAATGGCTATGTTAATTTTTATAAATTTTAGCATTTTGTTTCATATTTCGGTTGATCAGACTGATTTGAGTGTTGTATATTAATGGTTCAACTCAATTTTTTGCCTTTCATTTTATATAATAACGTGCCTATGATGTATCATGTATTACTTGAATCGTATGTATTATGTTGTATAATTATAAAAAAAAAACAAATAACTTAGGACTAGATCCACGAGTTCATAATATTTAATATGCTAATATTTTGACAAAAAAAAAAGTTAAAAACTTCGTGAATAGAAGAAATCTAGTTTTAATGGATAAGATGACCTGTAGAAGTATTTGAGAGTAGCTAAAAAACAAAGGCTTTACATTGTGCTAAAATTTAAAAAGTTAAATAGATATATTATAAGATATTATAGGCGATGAGTTTATATATATACTTACCATTTATAAAAAAATTAAATCAAACCAAAATAATAAATAAGTTAAATACCATATTTAAATTTATACACATATATACTATATTTAAATGTATAATATATAGTATTACATAATTGTCCCTAAAATTTAAAATACTATAAGGATATAATAGGCAATCTATATTAAGTACTTAAGGCTCTTTTTATATAAGTATAGATAGATAGGTTGATTATTTCTACTCATATTTAATAGGAGTATTATAAGAGTATACACCTGTTATATGTTTAATTTACGTTATTATATTAAAAAATATTTTAGTTGTTTCATATATAGAACTAGGGAAATCTTATAGTACAAAATTATAAGTGTACATATGATGCATATGCATGTATGCGTGTATGTATGGGTATAAATACAAGAAGATAATTAAAGAGATGTCAGATGCATACGATATATAAATACGATAAAATTGCATCCTTCTTCAAAGAAAATTGTAACATTAGATCATATTTTATCCTTCTTTAATTAAAAGTAACAATAGAACATATATAATTATTTGATGAGTTATCGACATTATATCTATCACAATTAAGAGGCCGACAAGATAATAGTAGAAAGTAGAAACATTACAATTAACAGTGATATTATAATAGCTCCTACATGCAATTAACGAAAAGAAGCTCACTATTGCGGCCCACTAACTTTACAAAACTATGAAACTAAAGTGGTCTTCTTTCCCAAGTTCCAGCAAGAAAACAGTATGTTGCGGCCGCTGGGGGCTGGCCATCAACGGCCAATATCTATAACTATGGTCCGGCGATTACTGTGGGGGTTTCAGCCCACACTAGCCCCACGTAGGTCCGCCCCTAACGCAAGCAACACCCCCCTTTCCTTCTCAGGCTCAACAAACAGAAAGCTTTTCCCTTTGAACAGAGCCGCAGCCGGTCCGGCATAAACCAGTTTTCCCCACCCGAAATCTGCCTCGTAGAACGGCAGCCGGACCCAGCTTGTTATCATGAAGTTCGGACACCTCACGTTCTTATCACTGCACCCGGCGATCCCATCTGCCACGTGGTGCTCGTTCATAACACCTAAGTTGACCCCACCGCACTTGAAGCGAGTTAACTACACAGAAAAGTGTACGTGAATAAAAATCGATTTTCACTATAGATTGCAAAAGCAGTTCGAATCTTCTATTGCCAAAGCATGTCGTGCTTTTTAAATTGCATAAAATACTCATATGTTTTAATTAATTTGCATGGAAATACTATATATGAAAGTAAGCAAAATATGGACTTTTTTGTTCAAGGCTTAATAAAATACATGCATAGGTATATATTGTGCAGGTTTTAGAAAATTAGAAATAGAGAGAGAAGTGGAGCAGCAGCAGCAGCTTGCCATGCATGCATACTACCTGCACACAGATTGTTCAATCAGTCAAATATCAGAACCAAAAGTAAAAACAGAATCAATCTAAACGAAAGTAGAGTGAATTGTTTTGGTACCTTTATTCATCCAAGTATATATGTAAAACGAAAGTTAGGACTCGCCAAGCTGTCGTGTTCTTTCTCCTTCCTATAGTGCAAAACTTGAACTTGAAGGGCTTTTTCTTCTTCTCCGTATAATTCCTCTTGTTCCTCCAATATCCTTTTAGCAGAAATGAGAACAGATGCTTTGCAATGAGTCAATTCAATAAGTCTAAGTGTGGCTATTTCTGCAAAATCTAAAGGGATCTCCATCATCTTCTCGTGTATGCCATCAAGATGAAGGTGCTCAAGACACGGAAAGTGGGAGCTTTCTGTTATCCAGACTTTTAGTCCCCAGCATCCTTGAATGTGCAAGTATTTTAAGCTGGAAAATCGGCCTTGAGTGGTTATCCACTCCCCCTCTTTGAAGGCCGCCCCTAAGAGTCGGAGCTTCTCTAGGTAAGGCAACACACCTATCTGTTCCAATATCTCCTCCGAACATGGGGACTCGTTGATAAAAAGAGTCAACTTCTTGAGGGAATGCGGGAAGTTAATTAGGCTCGGTAGGGAATCAGGTCCACTCGGATTCATCACTACATAAAATATGCAAGACAAGGACTCGAGTTTGTCGAGACGGTCGAGATTTGTGAGACAATACCTATCCCCATAAAGTTTACTGCTACTATGAAAAACAATTCCCAGTTTCCTGATATTGCGAATTATCTTAACCACTCGTTTGCTGCACTTGAAATTGTTGATTGTCTTCAAAGTTTGCAGATTTTCCAAAATGACGTCGTCGTCTTGGCTGTTAGGAGGATGTGGGAGACAGAGGCCATCGATGAATTGAAGATGCCTAATGTGAGGCATGTGCCAAATATCAGTTGGCGCAGTGTTATTGCCTAACCAGTCAACAACGCACAATGTTTGCAGATTCCAAAGGATATTGTACCTCAATGGTGGAGAACATAAAACAAGCATCCGGGCTTTAATTAAGAATTCTCCAGAGACTTTCTTGTCTTCGCAAAAGGATTGAGATGCATGCAATACCCTTAGCAACCTGGAACTAAACCCAAGTAGTATCGGGTTTTCATGATACCATATCAAAGAACGAGCACGAGACGTGGACGGCACCACGTTCAATGCTTCATTCTTTAATATGGTATTCAAAATAACAATGCGGCGCTGAGCAGCATTTGCTTTTCCTTTACGAGTGAATGCTAATCTTCTGAAGACACCACAAAAACTTCCTATCCCTTGAGGAATGGGTGCTAATCTTCTCACTATCCCTTGACGAGTAGTGACAGCGTAAAACCTTTCCTTCTCAGCTTCTCTCAAGCACATGTCTCTCAACAAGTCATGCATTTTGCAGTACTTGATGTTTCCTGTCCTCCCTTTCTTATGAATCAGAACTAGATTCCAGTCGACGAGGCTCTCTAGGCACGCTCTTGCAACCTCTTCCAAGCTTTTCCCATTTGTTGCTTTTAGAAATCCTTCAGCAACCCAGAATTTAATGAGCCTCGATACACAGATTGCCTCATCTTCACGAAAAACTCCCATATATAAAAAACATGGCTTCAGATAAACTGGCAATTGCTTATAGCTCATGTACAATATTTTTAAGCAACGCTCGTTATCCCCTAAATTCACTATTGAATTTAAGTTTCCCTCAATATATTCCCAGAATTCTCTCGTTTGTTCGGACTTGGCCAAAAATCCTCCAATCGTAACAATCGACAGAGGAAGCCCTTTGCAACATTTTCCTATTTTCTTCCCAATGTCCTCAAGTTGAGGAGGGCAACAACCTTTTTCCCCAAACACAGATTTGGAGAGCAAAATCCAACTATGAGCCTCATCCAAAAGATTCATCTCTAGGCTATTAGAGTTGGATAATTCAGAAGCCAAATTTGATAGCCTAGTAGTTACGACTATTCTGCTACCATTTTCATTACCCGGGATGAGTCTCTTAACTACATCCCATGCATCAATGCTCCAAATATCATCCATTATAATAAGATATCTTCTACCATAGAGATGTTTGTACAACATTTCTCCTAGTTCCTCCTCACTCAAGCCTTGATTAAATTCTTTAATTAGTTGCTTAAGAATTTGGATGAGAATTTGTCGAATGCTATACTCTTGAGAGATAGTAACCCAAGCACAAGTATGGAAATGCTCCTTAATAAGATCGTCTTCATAAATGTTTAAGGCAAGAGTAGTCTTACCTGTTCCGCCCATCCCTACAATCGGAATGATCTGCAGATCGCGGCAATGAGAAGTGAGCTTATCCTTCATTTCGAGCAAGGTGCCATCAGCACCCACCATCATGCTCTTCTTCTTCTTCACTGCAATCTTAGAAGAAGATGATCCCAGAGGCGTTGACTTTCTGACTTGAATTGTCATGACCTCCTTTTCGATAGAAGCCATGTCGTTGATTACCTTCTCTAGAGCTCGATACAAGGCATCAGAGCTGATGTTTTTCCAATAGTATGTGATCCGATCCACGATATGAGATTCGATTGCGTCTTCAGCCGCGTAAGCTGCATTTGCGATGCGAATCTCCAAGGGATCTGCTTCTGTGCTGTAGTCGAGAGAGGGATTGTAGCTTTCCAGAAATTCCTGCAGGAAAGAAACTTTCGCAGTGAGAGAAGAAACCTGTTCTTTGTGGAGGGAGATAGGAGGACGAGGATGACGATGAAGGTCATCTATGATATGTGTAAGAGAAACTACAGCTGCGTAAGCCGCCATGGATGTTTAATCTATTATTTCTTTGGAGTTGCAGAGAAAATGAAAGAAAATGCGGGTGAATTTTTCCTTTAGTATATGGATATGCGGTCTTATCCAATCCCTTTCACAAATAGTGATTGATAATAATTGATAATCTTAATTAGTAGTTGCACCAATTAATAAAATTTAACTTCCATATCCACAATTTTGAATCGGTAATATTATAATAGTAGAAATTTACAAATTAATTAAATTGTTCTTTTTTAATACTTTACGAATCAAATTGTTGAGATTGAAAGGTCATGTTGCATTTGAATAATTAATTATTTTTATTTTGTCCATTTCTTTTGTTTTATACCACCCGAACATAAACAAAAAAAAATGTATTAAAATGAGGAGGTATTAGGGTCAAATACCCACTTTTAGGGGGTGTATTGGTTTTAGATTGTGTATGATTTTTTTAGACTTTCAAAATTTGGGTGTATTCAATTCGGATTTTTAAAAGTCATTAAAAATCCTGAGATATTCAATATAGATTTTTAAAAGTCATTAAAAATCCCGAAGTATTCAATATAGATTTTAAAAAGTCTTAAAAAAAATCTTTAGGTATTCAACAATCTATTGACTTTAATACTCCATGGATTTTAATTGATTCTCTTTCAAAATTATATACAAATCTCACTCTCCAAAATCTCTTCTCAAAACAAGAGATTTTTAAAATCCATGAGACCAAAACAATTAAATCCCTGGAAGAAAAAAAAATTAAACATTTGTTCTTCAATCCATTTCACTCCATCTACTACAACAATTCCCACCATATCTACTACATTCTCCTCCATTCAAGAATCTCAACTTATGCTCGGGCAAGGATCACCTCTTGTACACATAAACACAACACAAGGTGCAGTGCCCATTTCAAGCATAAATTTGTGCACTTTGAGCATTTTTTTCCCATTTTTTTATATATTTAATTATGCTGAAATTTATAATTATAAAATTATTAATCGTAAGTAAATATTTGGGTCAAGTTTAAAAGTATATAAACCTAATGATGAATAATTAAACTTAAAAGTTTAAAGTAAATGATTACCTATAAAAGTCTATTGACATAAATAAATAATTTTAAACCCAATAAATACATGTAAAATATAGAATATTGATTAATTACTTATTAAATAAATAAATAAATAAATGAAAATAGCATCACTTTGTGTTTATGAGCACATCAGATGATCCCCTCCCCTTATGTTCAATTATATGTGACGGGGCTAAAACAACACTATGCCCAAATTCTCAAGCTCGGTCTCTCCTCCTACAACGACGTCATCAGGCCGAAATATAACGGTGATGGAAATGAAGATGAGAATAATAATGATGAATAATAATATATAATTTTTTTTGGAACTAATGTATTTTTGGTATTTTATCTAAGCAATTTGAATAAATTTATTTTATATACGAATGTGTTTCATACACTTGCATCAACACTCTAGCGCTAGAGTCTATGTAAATACCATGTAAATCAATAAAAAAAATATATTACACAATCTTGTCAAGTCCATGAAAATCTATATAAATCCATAAAAAAATCAGTCAAACTCTGTATGCAATCTATTAAATCCATAAAAAAGTTAGTCAAACTCTGCATGGAGTCTATGAATTTTTTAAATCCACATACTTTTTAAAGTCCAAAAAAATCCAACTAAATCCCAATTTAGTTAGTAAAATCAAAATATACTCACCCCTTTTAATTTACACTCTAAATACCAACTTTTTCATATGGGACTAAGTTACCCCTCAAATACCCCCTTCATTATTTCCTTATTTCTTATTCTCTATTTTTTCTCTACCAATCTATTTTTTCTCTCTCTCTCATTCACGTGATTTGAATATGAGAAACAGAGATCTCCCCAAACTTCACCACCACTGCCGCCGGTGACAGCGCGAGCACCGAGTTGCCCGGAATATGACCGCGAAGATTGATGCGCAGAAACTGTACCAATTTTCGTTCTTTGCTGATTCCGGGCTGAAAACTCCACCAAAATGGATGAAACTACCCGGAAACATGTTCTACTCGTCGAGAGGTTTCAAACGGTAGGTCGCTCGTCGAAAACCGACCATTGGTGCAGCCGGAATGACATCTGGAAGTTTGCGCCGTTGTAGAACTCGCGATTTCTCCGTCATTTCTTCACTGTAACGGGCGAGTCACCCCTTCATCGCTTCGTCTTCCCGAAGAGAACAAAGCTTAGTGATCAATTGAATTATCAGTATTCGGATCCGGCTGGAAAACAACCGGAAAGGCAGTAGCCATCTAGATCTGGAAAATTCTAGATTTGGAAATTCATAGGCACGTGGTACGAATTAACCGATATATGTACTAATAATTACATCCTTAAATATGTAATTCGTACTTTGTTATAGGTAATCGGTATGAATTGACTCATTTTCTTACCAATAACCATAATACTTACTAAAGTAGTTATAAAATTCTTAGCACAATTTTGTTTTGTATAAATTTGAAATTTCGTACCTCTTTCTTGTTCTTACTACAATTTTGTTTTGTTTTTGTGCATTTGAACTTGAAATTAATTATAAAAGTTTTACCCGATTTTAGTACGAATTGAACATTTCGTACCTCTTCGGAGGCAGCAAAAGAATTTTTTTCCAAACAAATATTTGTGCTATTGATAGGTATGAATATTCGTATTTGTACCAAAAGATGTCTTATTTTGGTACGAATTACACATTTCGTACTTGTTCCATGTTGGTCATAATTGGTCTTATTTTTGTGCATTTGAATCTAGAATGAATTATGAAATTCTTACCTTATTTTTAGTACAAATTTGACATTTCGTACTTGTTCCATGTTGGTCATAATTGGTCTTATTTTTGTGCATTTGAATCTAGAATGAATTATGAAATTCTTACCTTATTTTTAGTACGAATTTGACATTTCGTACTTCGTACTACTTCCATGTTCATACAAAAAAAAGCTGAAAAAATGAAAAAAAAAGATTGAAAAAAAAAAAAACAAAAAAAAGATTGAAAAAATGAAAAAATAAAAAAAGAAAAGGAAAAGGAAAAGGAAAAAAAAAAGCTGAAAAAAATCGGAAATTAAAAAAGAAAAAGAAAAAGAAATAATGAAAATTGAAAAAACAAATGAAAAAACAAAAAAAAAGAAAAAAAAAAAAGAAAGGAAGAGAGATGAATGGGAGGATGGAGTACCCCATGTGCATAAATAAATAAAAATAAGAGTATTTAAGGAAGGAAATCAAAGTTTGGATATCTGTATTGTAGATTATAAGGGGTGTGTGTATTTTGATTTTCTTAAATAAAAATGGTTAGTTGACCATTTGCCCCTTAAAATAAACCCAGATGATCTATAGAGGTTGATATTGCAGTCTTCTTAGAGACTAGAGTAAAGGAAGAAAAATCAAAAAAAATATTGGAGAAGATCTGTAGAGGATATGGTAGTTATCAGAACTATAGGTCTGCAATAAATGGAAGAATATGGGTGTGTTGGAATCCAAAGACTGTGAGAATTACTTATGTTGAGGAGCATGAACAGGCTCTCCACTGTGAGGTATGTGATGTAATTACTGGCAGAGGACAGCATCTCATAGCTGTTTATGCTCAGAATATTCAGGAGCAAAGAAAGCAATTATGGGGTTTTCTGAATAGAGTGGTCCCTCACATACATCAACCTTTGATGGTAGGAGGTGATTTTAATGCAATTCTATCTGCTTGTGATCGATATCAAGGAAGTGTAGTAACTGAGGCAGATGTGGTGGAGTTTCAGCAGTGCATTCAAACTACTGAGTTGGTGGAAATTAGGGTTGTTGGTCCACAGTATACATGGACTAATAATCAGGAAGGTGAGCATAGAATATGTTCTAATATTGATAGAATGTTTGCTAATACTGAGTGGCTTTCTGAGCATACTACTGTGGTTGTTGAAAGAATAGCAAAAGGTATTTCCGATCATAATCCTCAGTTATTGAGATTTGACATACCTCAACCCAGAAGAGGGTTGTTCAAATTTTATAATGTGTTGGCTGATCATGACAGTTTGATCACATTATTAGGACTCAGTGGGGATCTAGTACATACTCTAATCTATTGAAGGGCATATGGATAAAATGTCAAAAACTTAAAGAGCCTTTAAAAAGATTGAACAATCAATGGTTCAGGAAGACTAGTGATAAAGTTGTTGCTATAAGGCACGATCTGTACAGAGTTCAGCAAGAAATACAAGATGATTACAATATTGAGTTACTGAGGGAGGAAAAGGCATTGTTGAAAGAGCTGGAGAAGTGGAGTTCTATTGAAGAACAGATCTGGCACCAAAAATCAAGAATTGAGTGGTTGAAAGTAGGAGATGGGAACACCAAGTTTTTTCATGCTTATGCTAAGTCTCGGCAGAACACAAATGCTATCCACAGACTTCTGAGAGCAGATGGAACAGTTTGCCTTGGTCAAGAGAGTATAAAAAAGGAAATTGTGGATTTCTATAAGAGACTTATGGGTACTGCAGCTGCAGAACTCCCTATGATAGATAAGAGGGTGGTGGGGAATGGTTCTAAACTTACAGTTCTACAACAAAGAATGTTGAGCTCTGATGTTTCGGTTCAGGAAATAAAAACTACTCTTTTTAGTATGAACTCAAATAAGGCCCCTGGAATTGATGGTTATAATGTTTATTTTTTCAAGAGATGCTGGCATTTGATAGGAGATGAAGTTAGTCAAGCTATACAACAGTTTTTTCATAATGGGAATTTGCCTTCTGAGGTAAATGTGGCTCTGCTTACTTTACTGCCGAAATTTGACAATGCTACCTCAGTAAAGGAGTTTAGGCCCATAGCTTGTTGCACAGTTCTTTATAAGATTATATCTAAGGTACTTGCAAACAGAATGAAACGTGTTCTTGAATCTATTATCGGTGATAATCAGGCAGCGTTTGTTCATGGAAGATTGATATTTGACAACATTATTTTGAGCCATGAACTTATAAAGGGGTATAGTAGGAAGCAAATTTCACCTAGATGTATGGTGAAAGTGGACATCCAAAAGGCATATGACTCGGTTGAGTGGCCTTTTGTGCAACAGATGATGGAGGAATTAGGCTTTCCCTACAGGTATGTTTGGTGGGTTATGCAATGCTTGACTACAGTGGCTTACTCCATCAATGTTAATGGTGAAGTCACAACTCCTTTTAAGGCTCAGAAAGGTATAAGACAAGGGGACCCCACATCTCCATATTTGTTTGTAATTTGTATGGAATATTTGAATAGAAGCTTAGTGGATTTGAAGCTGAATAGGGAGTTTAATTTTCATCCCAGATGTAAGAAGTTGGGACTGGTAAATGTGTGTTTTGCAGATGATCTTTTGCTGTTTACCAGAGGGGATCTTACTTCTGTCCAACAAGTGATGAAAGTTTTGGATAACTTTGCTGCAGTGTCAGGTCTTAAAGCAAACCAGCTGAAAAGCTGCATATATTTTGGTGGGGTTTCTGCAGAAGTTAAGAGGGAGATTCTGGCTGCGTGTGGCATGAGTGAGGGAAAGCTCCCTTTCAGGTATCTAGGTGTTCCTCTTTCAACTCAGAAGTTGAGTGTAATGCAATGTCAACCATTAGTGCAAAAAATTATGGCTAAGATCAACTGTTGGGCTACAAAATTGTTATCCTATGCTGGAAGAGTGCAGTTGATTAAGGCTGTATTGTTTGGGATTCAAACTTACTGGTGTCAGATTTTCATTCTCCCTCAGAAGGTTTTGAAAATGGTACAAACAGCTTGTCGAATCTTCCTGTGGACTGGGAAGGCTGCTTTATCCAGAAAGGCCTTAGTTGCATGGGAAAAGGTAATGATGCCTTATTCTGCTGGTGGTCTGAATATTATACATGTGAAGTTATGGAATAGAGCAGCCATATGCAAGCTGTTATGGAATTTGCATAAGAAAAAAAGATAAGATTTGGGTAAAATGGATTCATGGTTACTACATTAAACATGCAGATATATATGAGATGCCTATACCAAAAAACAGCTCATGGGTTGTGAGGAAAATATTGGGGGCCAGAGCATACCTTAAAGCTTTTCAAGATGGGAAGAAGTGGTTAGAAGGGGATGATTTTTCTGTGAGGAAATTGTATGCTTTGTTTCAAGGGAATCAGCAACGGGTACCGTGGACAAAAATGCTATGCCAAAATGTATCTCCTCCAAAATATATCTTTACTATGTGGTTATTGTTGCATGGGAGACTACCTACTTGTCAGTATCTGCAAAAAATTGGAATTCACATAGATGATACATGTTGTCTGTGTCATCAAGCGGAAGAAACTTTAGACCATCTGTTCTTTGCGTGTAGCATGGTTCAAGAGATTTGGAATGAGGTATCAGGTTGGTGTGGTGTTGGCAAAACACCTGTACCGTGGAATAGGGAGCTGGCTTTTCTAGTTACTCAATGCACCACTAAAGGATGACAACAAAAGTTATATAGGTGTATGGTTTCTATATTGGTTTATCATATATGGCAGGAAAGAAATCGGAGGAGAATGCAGGGGAAGGATAGTACAGTGGTTGAGATTGTGAAGAAATGCAAGTTTATGATAGTTTTTTGTAGTTTGAAATGCAAAAAAATAGCCAGAATTTTGCATAGGAATAGAATACAGTGAGTTTTGTTTGGTTGACATTAGCAGCTTAGTTTCGGTAGTTCAATTTTGAGGTGGGGAATGTATATGTACAGTTTATTTAGTTGGTGAATGGAAAACTCGGTTTATACAAAAAAAAAAAAAAACCCAGATGCGGATTAACTGCAATTATTATCTCATCAAATTAAAAGGAATATTAGAATCAATATATCATACGTTCCGATGCGGATTCGGAGCATGAGAACGATCCAAGCGCCTACATGGCGCCTCCTACAGCCTCCGTTCCCTATTTATCTAATTTCTGAATTTTTATACGTATTAAATCATTATTTAATATAATAAATTCACATAATTAAGATTTCATCAATCTCTTATTACCATTCATATATGAAAAATTTCATAAACACGTATCTTGAAATTATAATTATCTTCAATAATATATATATATATATATATATATTATGCATTCCACGAGCCTACATGGCGTCATTTACGGCCTCCATTCTTATTAATTTAAAATTTATATATTTATACATATTAATTATTATTTATATATATATAATATATTTATTATTATTATAATCTATTTATATTATACATAAAATTTAAAAATTTAATTATGAGAATTGGAGGATTCAAACTATTGATCTCCCACATGATAGGCTATGTTTTGTACCACTACACCACATCACTAAATAATACTTATTTAAGGCTTACAATATATACATCCATTATTCAATCAGTTTTGAATCATTATCAACTACATTATGTTCATTTTATAAAATTATAAATATATGTTTTGAGTATAAATATATATAATATGAATATGTATATTTTTTTTATTGATTTTAACATGTGTTTCTTAAATTTTTATGAACCTATACTATATAAATTATGAAATTTTTTATATTTATAAATATACAATAGATATTTTTATTAATTTATTTATTAAATGGTTCAACCGATTGAACTATGACCAGAAAAATATTTCAATGTTGAGGGATTTTTGCTACTCTTCCCAAAATAAAATAAAAAAAGAAAAAAAAAGAAGGTAAAATATTTTGGCTCTAATACCATTTCAATTTTGAGGTGGCCCGCCCAAAAGATTTTGATTTTCTTTTAGTCTGTATCGATAACAACAATTGGCAAATTTTTATAACAAAAAATATATTTTTAATTATTAAACACAAAATCAATTTTGAGGTGGCCCATTGGCCAATAAATTTTCTAAATTCTTTTAATATGTATAGATAGTTTTAATTGTCGAATTTTTTGTAACAAAAAATATTTTTTTTAATTTAAAATAATTGACAATAATTAGACACAAAATGAGCTTCGTGAGCTATTTTCAATTCGGATTGGCTATTTTTTTTTTTTAGTGTTAAAATATTTTGGCCGTAATACTATATTGATTTTGAGGTGTCCCATTGGTCATGAAAAATTTCATAATGGAGATTTCCTTCAATGATTTAATTTTTTTTATTAATACGTATAAATAGAGTACAACTACTCTATAATGGAGTACACCGTATTAAATTATTTTTCTAATAAAATTTAACACGACTTTGTAAAACATATTTTCTAACAAATTATCATAATACTATTTTTCAGTTCGGGTTTATCAGGCTAGACTAATTTTTTGTAAAAAATATTTTTGCCCTAACACTATTTCGGTATTGAGGTGGTCTGTTGGCCAACAAGTTTTTGAATTTTTTTGGCTCCAATACTATTTCGATTTTGAAGTGGTTCGTTGGCCAAAAAGATTTTTAAATGCTCTTATGTATTGTAGCATTTGGCCCAAACTGAGATGAAGCGCTTACGGGTGTCAATGATCTGCCGTCTGCGCTAGCTACTTCCAAAGAGTTGGTGGACTTGAAGGCAGGTGACTCTTCCGAGCCCGAACATAGGGGTACAGGATGTGCTAAGGACAAGAGAAAATGTTAGAACTAGAAGACTTTTAACGACCCAGCGCTGGAGGTGCGGCGAGTCATGCTTCGCGGGCGGGGACAAGCTTTGCAAGTGTTTCATATGTGATGGAGACTACCAGATACGGGACTGCCCGAAGCGGAAGGCTAACGTGGGGAGAAGTTAAACGGCTGTGGTCGATGAATCAGTGGTTGAGGAGGCTCGGGTCAACACGATACAATATATTTCGGGTATGCAAGTGTTAGATGAGGGTCATGACATGCCGAAAGTGGACCGTGTGGAGCCTGGGCGGGACATGACGATGAAACAGAAGTCTTGGCAGGAGCTGCGTCAAGCAACGGACGTGGTGTGCCGGGATAACTCGCTTGTGGTGAGCGAGTTTTTTCTGAAAATGGGTCGAAGACAAGAGAGTTATCCCACATGACAAGGACATCTTCGAGTTTTAAATCCGTGGATACAACAGGTGTACCTAGCCACGAGCGACTATATCCGATTTTGAGGCGGGCCGTTGGCCAATACTTTTTTGCTAAATCGGCATGCATAGCCACGGACGATTCATATTCGATTTTGAGGTGGCCTGTTAGCCAATATATTTTTGAAATTCTTTTAATATGTATCGATAACTATAATTGTCAAATGTTTGTAACAAAAGATACATTTTGAATTCAAACCACCTGAGAATATATTACACACAACATCGGTTTTGAGGTGACTCATTAGCCAATAAATTTTTTAAATTCTTTTAGTAACAAAAGAATTTCGTTACAAAAGTGTATAAAAATTAAAAGAATTTAGTTATCGATAACTATAATTATAAAAATTTTGTAACAAAAGTGTATATTTTCAATTTAAGACACTTTACAATAAATTAAAAATAAAATGAGAATCATTTTGACAAATTTAATAAATATATAATAAAGTGATACCCCTCGAATTTCGACGGGATACAAACTAGTAAATTGAAAAAAAGAGAGTAGATTTTGGAGAAGCCGTGTACGTAGATTTGAGCACCAATAAACATTTTCAACTTGGGCCCCCATAGTAACACTAATGGACGAAACTTTTATGCGTCAACTCATTAATTACGTACAAATTAAATAAATCACCCCCTTTTCAAACAAAGAATTCCTCAAGCATCATCATTTATACCAATACAAATACATAAAAGAGACTTATTTTATAAAATTTACTTAAAATCAAGGATAATTAAGTAATAAAGTATAATTATAATTAAGTAACATAATATAATAATATAATGGCAAAAACTTAGGCGAGGCCGGCCTCATAGTGTGGTCGGGTCAAAGTGTCAATCTTTATGCAGAAAAGTACTAATCTACACGAATAAAAGTGTCAATCTTTAACCTAATTATTTAACGAATAAAAATGTCAATTTTTAAAAGTGTCAATTTTTATGTAGAAAAGTATTTATCTGCACAAATAAAAGTGTCAATATTTTGAAGTCACTCACCATAAGACCGGGCTGACCCAAGTATGCCCCTAATATAATTGGATTAAGAATTAGATATCGCCGTCAGTTGTCTTATGGAACTTTTATTCTCCTTCCAAAAAACAGAAGATTTCAAGGATTTTGAAGGTCCAAAAAACAGAACATCAATTCAAGTCATCAAAGAAGCCATTGATAGCGTCCAAGAAAACCTGCAATAGATTCGACTTTAGAGTTGGTATGCTTCTCTCCCTACATGTATATGTACAAAACATCGATTCAAGTGGTCGGCCATTGATAGCATCCAAGAAACCTGCAATAGATTCAACCTCAGAGTTGGTATATATGCTTCTCTCCCTACATGTATATGCACAAAATAAGTAAAACACAGATTGTGAATTGATTAATACGTGGCTGGTAATATAAGTATATAACCCTACGACATCTTTTCAATCAATGGGCGGGTTTTACCCAGACCGGACTCGGAACCACTCATTACCTACTAGTTTATAATGATGTGGTTCCGGTCCGATTCCAGACCCGACCCTGCCCAACCCGGCCCGTATAAGGGTTTTTTTTTTTTTTAACCCCTATAGTCTCTTTGATCTCCATAGCCTCATTCTCGATCGAATCCATTTCTTGGATCACCTTCTGTAGTACAAGGCCTTTGAGCTCAAATTTCTTCGGTAATTGTTGATAGTACCTGCAATCTGGGTTTCGATGGCGTCTTAGGCCCCATAAGCTGCATCTGCAATGCGGATCTCGAAAGGATCTGCTTCTGTGGTGTAGCTTAGATGGGGATTATAGCCTTCGAGGAATTCCTGCAAGAAAGCAACTTTGACACCGAGAGAAGCAAAGCAACCTCTTCTTTGGGGAGAGAAATGGGAGGACGAGGATGACGATGAAGGTCATCTATGGTATGCAGGGAGAAACTAGAGCTGCGTAAGCTGCCATGATCTTTGAACTTGTGCTGCAAATTTGCAGAATATGTGAGCAGTGTTGATAAAAATATGTTCTGCAACTAACTAGAACAATTTTGTAATAATTAAAAGAGGGGAAAAAGAAAACTAATTAAAGGCATATTGGAACTTTGGCACGATACCATTCCATAGTTGGTATGGAAGATACCATTCCCGATATTATATTAATTAATTAACCCTATGATGAGAGAGAGAGAGAGTAGACTAGTTGAAATGTCAGAGTTCTATAATAAATTTAATACATCAGACAATTATAGCTGATTTGTTGAATGAAATATATACAGCTGTTTGTGTTTTGTATTCTGTGGAACGTTAATCATATCATTACAAAATTGCAAAATTTCCTCTAAAAAATTATAGTATGACCGTTCATTTTGGAACACTCGAATTATAAATTTCCTCAATCACGACTTAAATTTTCAAAGGTATTCATATTCAATTATTATTTTAATTAAGTTGAAGGATTTAATAGCACAACAATGAGGAAAATATCATCTACTATGATTTAATTATCTTTTTAGGTCCTTTTTAAAGTTGAAGGACTGATAGACAACATTAATGATAACATATTGCATCTATGGCATAAAAAAAAAAATTAAACTATTTATTAGGTAACAAATCTTTGTTTTGTTTTGTTTTGTGTTTTTTTTTGGGTAAAGTTATGCATAGATCGAACTCCACTTTACTGGTATTCATCGCCACCATTGGATGGTTGTCTGCTACATATTTATTGTAAGCAAATTATAAGATAATTATTGGCTCCAGAGGAATTGTTTCTATTTAGAATTAATATTAAAAAAAAATATTTCGTGTTTGTTTGCATTTACAGGGGATTCAGAAACAGTACAAAAAATGAAGAAAGTATGTTTACAGGCATGGCAACGTGAGTACCAACTGAAATCTGAATATTTGTGATTAAACTAAAAACACAAATATAATACAAGTACTTATTAACTAATCCAAAGGTAAATAAGAATTGAAAGGAAGAAATCCAAATTAAATATAAAGAGAAGACTTAGATGAGGAGCTCCATATCCATGCATGAAATGGATTCATTTTGTAGCAATATTCCTCATTCACCACCTGCACATGCAGTTCATTTATACTCAATACACTTATATGAATATCAATCAAATTATATATCAGAACTGAAAGTAAAGATAAAAATCAATCTAAACGAAATGTAGAGTAAATTATTTTTGTACCTTACTCTGTTAAGTATCTAAAACGGAAGTTAGGACTCGCCAAGCCGTCGTGTTTTTTGTCCTTCTGATAGAGCAAAACTTGAACTTGAAGGGATGTTTCTTCTTCTCCGTATAATTCCTCTTGTTCCTCCAATATCCTTTTAGCAGAGCTGAGAACAGATTCTTCGCAAAAAGTCAATTCAATTAGTCGAAGTGTGGCTATTTCTGAAAAATCTAAGGGGATCTCTATCTTATCCCCATCTATCCGATCAAGGCGAAGGTGCTCGAGGCATGGAAAGTGGGAGCTTTCTGTTGTCCACACTTTTAGTCCCCGGCATGTATGGAGATGCAAGTATTTTAAGCTCGGAAATCGGCCTTGAGTTGTTATCCACTCCGTCTCTTTAAAGGCCGCCTCTAAGAGCCGGAGCTTCTCAAGACGGGGCAACACACCTATCTTTTGCAATATCTCCTCCGCACATGGGGATTTTTTGATTCTCAGAGTCAACTTCTTGAGGGAATGCGGGTAGTTAATTAGGCTCGGTAGTAGGGAAGCCGGTCCACTTGGATTCATCCATAAACTAAAAGTGCAGGACAACGACTCGAGCTTGTCGAGACAGTCGAGATTGGCGAGACCGAGACAGTAACCATCCCCATTAAGCGCCTCCTCATTGAAATCTATTGCTAGTTTCCTGATATTTCGAATTATCTTAACCACTCGTTTGCTGCACTTGAAATTGTTGATTGTCTTCAGAGTTTGCAGATTTTTCCAAACGACGTCGTCGTTGTCTTGGATACTAAAAGGATCTGGGAGACGGAAGCCTTGGACGAAGCGAAGATGCCTAATGTGAGGCATGTGCCAAATATCAGTTGGCACATCACGGATATTTCCCAAGCAGTTACCAACACACAATGTTTGCAGATTCCAAAGGATGTTGTACCTCGATGGTGGAGAACATAAAACAAGCATCCGGGCGTTAACTAAGGATTCTCCAGAGACTTCACGGTCGTAAAAGGATTTAGATGCATGCAATACCCTTAGCCACCTAGAACTGAACCAAGGATGTAACGGTTCTTTATGATACCATATCAATGAACGAGCACGTGGCGTGGACGACACTGCCACCACTGCATCGTTCCTTGACATGGTATTCAAAATAACAATGCGGTGTTGGGTAGCATGCACATTTGCTGTCCCTTGATGCGTGGGGACAACGTAAAACTTTTCCTTTGCAGCTTCTCTCAAGCACATGTCTCTCAACAAGTCATGCATTCTGCAGTACTTGATGTTTCCTGTACTCCCTTTCTTATCAATCTGAACCAGATTCCGATCGATAAGGCTCTCTAGACACGTTCTTGCTACCTCTTCCAAGCTTTTCCCACTTGCTGCTTTTAGAAATCCTTCAGCAACCCATATTCTAATGAGCTCTGAGATACGAATCGCCTCATCTTCACAAAAAACTCCCATATAGAGAAAACACGGCTTCAGATAAACTGGCAGTTGCTTATAGCTCATGTATAATATTTTTAAGCAACGCTCGTCATCCCCTAAGTTCACTATTGAATTTAAGTTTCCCTCTATATATTCCCAGAACTTTCTTGTTTGTTCGGACTTGGCCAAAAATCCCCCAACCGCAACAATCGACAGAGGAAGTCCTTTGCAACTTTTTCCTATTTTCTTCCCGATGTCCTCAAGTTCAGGAGGGCAACAACCTTTTTCCCCAAACACAGTTTTAGAGAGCAGAATCCAACTATGACACCCATCCAAAAGATTCATCTCTAGGCTATTAGAGTTGGATAATTCAGAAGCCAAATTTGATAGCCTAGTAGTTACGACTATTCTGCTACCATTTTTGTTATCCGGAAAGAAATTCATAACTCTATCCCATGCATCAATGCTCCACATATCATCCATTATAATAAGATATTTTCTACCATAGAGATGTTTGTACAACATTTCTCCTAATTCCCCCTCACTCAAGCCTTGATTAAATTCATTAATTAGTTTCTTAAGAATTTGGATGAGAATTTGTCGAATGTTGTACTCTTGAGAGATGGTAGCCCAAGCATAAATGTCAAAATGCTCTTTAATAAGACGGTCTTCACAAATGTTAATTGCGAGAGTAGTCTTACCTGATCCGCCCATCCCTACAATCGGAATGATCTGCAGATCGCAGCAATGAGAAGTGAGCTTATCTTTCATTTCGAGCACGGCAACATCAGCACCCACCATGATGGTCCTCTTCTTCTGCACATTCGAGGAAGAAGATGATGATCTCGGAGGCATTGACTTTCTGACTTGAACTCTCATGACCTTCTTTTCGATAGAAGCAATGTCGTTGATCACCTTCTCTAGAGCTCGGTACAAGTCGTCGAAGCTGATGTTTTCCCCATCGTTTGTGATCCGATCCACGATACGAGATTCGATGGCGTCTTCGGCCTCGTAAGCTGCATCTGCGATGCGGATCTCCAAGGGATCTGCTTCTGTGGTGTAGTGGAGAGAGGGATTATAGAGTTGGAGAAATTCTTGGAGGAACGTAATCTTTTCGGTGAGGAGATGAACTTGTTCTTTGTGGAGGGAAATAGGAGGGCGATGATGATGCTCAAGGTTATTCAGAATATGCTCAAGAGAAACAAGAGATGCATAAGCCGCCATGATTTTGAAAGTGTGCTGATCGATCGTGGATTTTAGAGTGATTATACGAGAGAGAGAGAATGAAGAACACGAGAGGTTTTTACGTGGTTCGATCTTTGATTAGATCTACGTCCACGAAGGAGAGAATGTTTTATATTTTCGTGTTCTAGCCGCTATTACAACCCGCCTCTCTCTTTACAAATGATTCTATTTATAGAGAATGGAGGTCACGGGCGTTTCAGGAGTGGTTGGGGGGTCGTGTCTGCTCCTGTCTGCACTGTGGAGTGGTTGGGAGCAGTTGGTTGACTTTCTTGACTTCCAGTGGGCTTTATCCTTGATTGGGCTGGGGGAATTAGGAATGGGCCGAGCTGATCTGGGCCTATTGGGCCATATCCTATCACATCCCCCCCCAAAAGACCGGAGCAGCGAGGTCATTGTGGGGAGGTGTAAACTGGTCGAGGTCGAGGTCGAATTGTACTTGCTTCGTCGAAGATGAGATTTTGACGAAGTCGAAATGTATACCGCCTCGTTTTGATGAGGTCGAGCTTGAATTTCATTGCTTCGTCGGAAATGAGATTTTGACGAAGTCGAAATGTATACCGCCTCGTTTTGACGAGGTCGAGCTTGAATTTCATTGCTTCGTCAGAAATGAGATTTTGACGAAGTCGAAATGTATACCGCCTCGTTTTGATGAGGTCGAGCTTGAATTTCATTGCTTCGCCGGAAATGAGATTTTGACGAAGTTGAAATGTATACCGCCTCGTTTTGACGAGGTCGAGCTTGAATTTCATTGCTTCGTCGGAAATGAGATTTTGACGAAGTCGAAATGTATACCGCCTCATTTTGACGAGGTCGAGCTTGAATAGGCGTGGTGTGAGGTGCGACTGCTGTTGTCAGCGTAGGTAGGACACGCGTCGCTTTTTGGTTGGGGCAGGTGAAGAGGCGGGATTTGAAAAGGCGTGCCCTTGCCTTTTAAAAGCTTCTTATGTACGCTAAACAACATTTTTCTCAATCGATTTTCAATATCGCGCAAGAGAAAACCCTAAGCCCCAAAATTCTGCAACCGCCGCCGTTTAGCCAGTTCCCGGTGATTTTTGATCGGAAAATCTGTGACAAGTAAGTAATTTTCTTCACAATGGATGCTTCTTCTTTTCCCCAAGTAGATAGTGATAGTGAGAACGTAGGGGTTTCGCCTTCGCCGGTTAGGGGGTTTCCGGCGAAGGTTTGGCTGAATGTATATACCCGCGCGTTAGTCCCGCCGGCGTTTAGGGAAATTGAATTCCCGTCATTGGTCGGGTCTGACGCGTCTCTGGCTGTGGCCTCTACCATGTCTGTATCTCATATGCAGGGTTTGGCCCGCAATTTTTTATTTCCCGAGTCAGTCGAACTCCTTTTACCTCGCGATGTTGATAGGGGTAGTTCGCCTCCCGTGGGTTTTTTTACCGTATATGAAGATTACCTTCATTTCGGTTTACGGTTCCCTTTGAACCATTTTTTTGTCGAGCTCTTAGAAGAGCTTGAACTGGCGTTAGGTCAGTTGAAGCCACCCTCTGTCAAGCAGATCATCGGCTTTTGCTTCGAGGTCAGCCGACGTGGTGGTACGCCTACCGTAGAGTCGTTCCTTAGGTTTTTTAGGCCTAAGCTTGGTCCGACGGGGTGGGCTTACCTTTCCCCTATTAATAGGTTCAAGTTGGGGACGCCTTCTAAGGTGCCGAACTGGCAAAAGAAGTTCTTCTTTTGCCGGTGTGAAGGTGTCCCGTTATACCCTTGGATGAAGGGTAAGTTCGCTCCTCGAGACACTGGGAAACCGACCGGTGAGCTTGAGACGAGCTTGGTGAACCTCGGCCTCGTCGAAAGGAATTATGCCGAGGCCGAGCTTGCGAATCATGGGTTAAGCCCGTATAACTCCGTGTCTGACGCGGACTTGGGTGAGGCTCTGCTTCGCTGACTTGCGTTTCGTGATTTCTTTCGTTTTTTGCTGACAATTTTTTTTTTTTTTTTTTTTTTGTAGTGGATGCCCAAGCTTTCCAGGCCGCTTTACAAGGCAAGAATAAGAGGAAGAGGCAGAAGCCTTCTGTTTCCGTGGTGGAGAAGGCGACTTCGGCGACGTCGTCGGAGAGGACGACCGACCTTCCAAGGTCGGTATCCGTAAGCTCGCAGCTGGACGCGCCTGTCCGGGGTTCCTGTCCACGCCGACGACCTCGAGGAGCCGTCACTTTGTTGGATGCCGAAGTGACGATCGCCGAGAGCGGCACGACCTCGAGCCAAGGATTCCCTGAAGTAAGTGTAAAACTGAATATTACATATATATAGTGATTGTATCTTTTTTAATCTCTCCTTTGTTTTCGGGTTTTAGGGAGCCGAGGCGGTTTTGCAGGGCTTGGCGAGCTTCATTAGGAGTGGAGTCGCCAAGTTCCAAACACAGGCTGCCGAAGTTGCGGCTACGGAGGATCGACTGAAGGCCAGGGTCCATGCTGCCGAAGCCGCAGCACAGGCAGCACAGGAGAGGGAGGCGGTGGCTTTGGCTGCCGCCGAAGAGGCGAAAAAGAGGAACGCCGAGCTGGAGGTTGAAGTGGACCGGCTGACCAACGAGATTGCCGGGGTGGTGGCTGGACAGGGGGACGTGTTCCGAGCTGTGGTGGAACGTGTCTTCCGGTCGAGGCATTTCTCCCACATGGCCGTTCAGTTGGCGAGTGTCTTGAGTACCCCGATCGTCTCTGCAGCGCTTGACAACATCGCCGCCGACATCCCCTAGCTTGATAAAACCAAGTACGGGTATGGTGTCATGACGGAGGAGGAAACGCTGCAGGACTTCGCCGGGGTGCTTTTGGAGCACGATTCTTCAATCCCGGTGGTCGAGCAGCTCGCCGCGCAGAGGGTTCTACTCACTGAAGGGACTATTCGGCGATGTCCCGCCGACAGGTATGAACTCCTGGAGACGGTCATTGCCGACCTCGAGAAGACCCCGGCTGCACAGACCGCCGAGGAACCAGCTCGCGACGACCTCGAGGAACCAGAGGTCGGCCTAGAAGGAGAAAATCGTGATGTAGTGAAATGACACTTCACGATTTTTGGCTTCTTTCCCTCTTCCCTTTTTTTTTTTTTTTAGTTTTGTACTTCGTCACCGTTAGGGTGGCGTTTCTTTCGCCGTTTTCGGCTATAAATAAAAGGATTTCTTTTTGAACCTTGCTTGTATTTGTTCTGTAGTCTGCTCCCGAGTTTTATGATGCCTCCCACCTTGTTCAAGAAATATCCGAGCTTCGCCGAGCTGTAGAGGTGGCCGAGCTCGATGTTTCGAACTGGAAGAAGCGGGTTAATAACATAGAGATCGAGGCCGAGGTGAAACTTCGGGCTTCTTTAGAAAAACTCGATGAGATGCATGCCAGATACATGGAGCTCGAAGACCAGTACCAGCGAGCTCGGGATGACATCAAGGCTTGCAAAGAGATCGTCGAGGAGCATATGGAGTACGAGACCATAATTCACCGAGCTGGGGGATCCACAATTTCCGAGACTTACGATAAGGTCAAGGAGCTCCAGGCCCGATGCCGAAGTTACAGGGAGGAATATGGGAGTGAATCCTGGCAGGTTAGAGGTGAGTTTGAAGAGCTCGTTCGTGTGGCGAGCATTTATGAGACTGTCCTTGATCGCTTTCCGAAGTTGAAGCGGCGTCTGTCTTTACAAGCTGGTTCTGCGACTTCAGTTTCTTCCGATCCGGATCCGAAGTTGCTCGACCGTACTTCTAGAGAATTTTTGGAAGGTGAATCTTTGAGGTCTGCTGACCCGGACCCGAAGATTGTGACACGCCATTCTCAAGAAATTTATAGTCAAGAGCGGCGATCGGCGTCTGGATGGGGTCAGGGTCGGGGTCGGGCGAGCCAGAATGTCCGAGGTAGAGGCCGAAGTTCGGCTTCTGGATGCGGTCGGGGCAGGTTTAGTATAGACGATGTTTTGAACTTTAACTCCGGCAGGGATTTTGCTAGAGATTGGCTTAGCTTTAGTAAGCCAAAGCCTCCGGGTTCCTCGCCTTCTTAATGTAACAATGTACATTTATTTCCATTCAAATAAAACAGAAATTTTTGCATTTGCGTTTACCAGCTTTCTCAGTCACTTCGTCTTGCGACGAAGATTGTGCTTTCAGTTAGCCACCTCGTCTGATGATGAAGTTTAGGCTTTTAAGTGGCCACTTCGTCCGAAGACGAAGCTTAGGCTTTTAACCAGCCACTTCGTCCGAAGATGAAGTTTAGGCTTTCAAGTAGCCACTTCGTCCGAAGACGAAGTTTAGGCTTTCAAGTAGCCACTTCGACCGAAGACGAAGTTGAGGCTTTTAAGTAGCCACTTCGTCCGAAGACGAAGTTTAGGCTTTCAAGTAGCCACTTCGTCCGAAGACGAAGTTTAGGCTTTCAAGTAGCCACTTCGTCCGAAGACGAAGTTTAGGCTTTCAAGTAGCCACTTCGTCCGAAGACGAAGTTTAGGCTTTCAAGTAGCCACTTCGTCCGAAGACGAAGTTGAGGCTTTTAAGTAGCCACTTCGTCCGAAGACGAAGTTTAGGCTTTCAAATAGCCACTTCGTCCGTAGACGAAGTTGAGGCTTTTAAATAGCCACTTCGTCCGAAGATGAAGTTTAGGCTTTCAAATAGCCACTTCGTCTGAAGACGAAGTTTAGGCTTTCAAATAGCCACTTCGTCCGAAGACGAAGTTTAGGCTTTCAAATAGCCACTTCGTCCGAAGACGAAGTTGAGGCTTTCAGTTAGCCACTTCGTCCGAAGACGAAGTTTAGGCTTTCAAATAGCCACTTCGTCCGAAGACGAAGTTGAGGCTTTCAGTTAGCCACTTCGTCCGAAGACGAAGTTTAGGCTTTCAAATAGCCACTTCGTCCGAAGACGAAGTTGAGGCTTTCAGTTAGCCACTTCGTCCGAAGATGAAGTTTAGGCTTTCAAATAGCCACTTCGTCCGAAGACGAAGTTGAGGCTTTCAGTTACCTTATTTGTCGAGTTTATCGATAGGGGTGGTCCCCTTAAGCGCGTTTAGGTGTTACTCCGACATGGAGTTTATTTGTATCCTCATCAGGATTTTAAAATCGAGATACTTAGTATAAAACGAGAGAGAGGTGTACCATGCATGCAAATTATTTAAGTGAAAACTAAAAAAAACTTTAATTGAATGGAGTTAAAAAAAGACAGAATTTACCAAGACGACCCGGCTCCTAGGACCTAAATGGACTCGGACACTGCTCTCTGTTTATACAAAGTACCTTTTCAAGTGAGTAATGTGCCATGTACGGGGTATGGGCTCACCAGATAAGTGGGCGAGCTTGTACGACCCTTTTCCGAGGACTTCTTGAACTCGGTATGGTCCTTCCCAGGTGGCTTCTAATTTGCCGAGCTTTTCCGCCTTACTGACCTCGTTATTCCGGAGTACGAAGTCGCCTATTTGGAGCTGCTGATGCTTCACCCGGCTGTTATAATACCGAGCTACTTGCTGTTTGTATCGAGCTTCTTGTATGTAGGCTTGTTCCCGTTTCTCTTCTAGCAAATCCAAGTTAGTTCGAAGTCCATCTTCGTTGTCTTGGGCTGCGAAGTTAAGCGTTCGGGGGCTCGGCAGACCGATCTCTACCGGGATCACCGCCTCGGTTCCGTACACCAAGCTATATGGTGTTTCGCCGTGTGATGTCCTCGGGGTGGTTCGGTACGACCATAGGACTTGGGATAAGTTCGCAGCCCAGTCTCTTTTGGCCTTATCGAGCCGGGTTTTTAACCCTTTGACTATCGTTCGGTTCGTAACCTCGGTTTGGCCATTCGCTTGAGGATGGGCTACCGAGGTGAACTTTTGCTGGATGTGGAGTTTGTCACACCATTCTCTGAATGTCCTGTCTGTGAACTGGGTTCCATTATCTGATATGAGGACGTGAGGTATGCCGAAACGACAAACTATGTTCTTCCAAACGAAGTTCAGGGCGTTTTTACTTGTGATCCGGGCCAATGGTTCGGCTTCGACCCACTTCGTAAAGTAATCGATGGCTACAATGAGGAATTGTAATTGGCCGGGGGCTTTTTCAAATGGGCCGACGATGTCAATTCCCCACTGCATGAACGGCCAAGGGCTTTGTATGCTGGTCAGCTCGGTCTGAGGCAACCTCGGAACCGTCGCATGGATTTGGCACTTCAGACACTTTTTGATGAGGTTGGTAGCGTCTTGGAACATGGTGGGCCAGTAGTACCCACACCTCATGACCTTTTTGGAGAGGGCGCGGGCTCCGATGTGACTGCCACAGGAGCCTTCATGGACTTCGCGCAGTGTGTAGTTTGCTTGGTTGGGCCCCGCACATCTTAGGAGAGGTTGGAGGTAGGATTTTCTATACAACACTCCCTGTTCAAAGACATACTTGGCGGACTTGGCCAGGAGCTTTCTAGCCTCAACCTTATCGGTGGGGAGCTCGCCTATCTCTAGATAGCTGCGAAGTGGAGTCATCCAGTTCGGTCCGTCTTCGGTTACTATATTAACTTCGGCTTCATTGATACTTCGGAGCTGTACTTCCACTGGAGAGATTGTTGATGATGACGCGAGCTTACTTAGTGCGTCAGCTCGCCCGTTATCCCCTCTTGGGATTCGCACTAACTCGAAGTACGAGAAGCCTTGTTGTAGGATCTTGGCCTTATGAAGGTACTTCTTCATTCGTTCTCCTTTGGCCTCGTATTCACCCAGTATATGATTCACTATGATTTGGGAATCGCTGTGAATTTGAATGGCCCTTACCTGGAGGGCCTCGGCTAGGCGAAGTCCAGCGATTAGAGCTTCGTACTCAACTTCGTTATTTGTGGTCGGAAAATTGAACCGGAGTGCGTGGGTGATCTCATTTCCTTCCGGGCTGATGAGTAAAACCCCGGCTCCGCTTCCTTTGTTACCTGATGCCCCGTCCACGTAGACCTTCCAACAGTCTCGCGGTTGTGGATTAGGTGCCTCGGCCTTTGTTTTATCCTCAGTAGGTTCAACGGATTGTTGTGCTTCCGTGAACTTGGCTTCCACCAGGAAATCGGCCAGGGCTTGTCCTTTGATTGCTTGGCGAGGTATAAAGGAAATTATGTGCTCGCCGAGTTCTACAGCAAATTTAGCGATTCGCCCAGACGCTTCTGGCTTTGTAAGTACTTGCCGAAGTGGCAGGTCGGTCAGTACTTGTATCTGATGTGCATGGAAGTATGGTCGAAGTCTCCTCGCTGCATTCACCAACGCAAGTGTGACCTTTTCCAAAGGCTGATATCTCGTCTCCGGCCCTTTTAGGGCTCGACTTATGAAATAGACGGGTAGCTGACGACGTCTTTCTTCTCATACCAGGACTGCACTGATTGCCTCGTTCGAAGCGGCGAGGTATAAAGAGAGGATCTCGTCCTTCTTTGGTGCAGATAATGTTGGGAGATTTGCGAGATACTTCTTCAAACCATCGAAAGCTCTTCTGTGCTTATCGTTCCATTCGAAGTTCGGAGCCTTCTTTAGTATCTTGAAGAATGGGAGTTGTTTTTCGGTGGCCTTAGATAGAAAGCGACTTAGGGCGGCTAGGCAGCCCGTCAGTTTGTGCACGTCGTGGATCGACTTCGGCACTTGCATTTCTTGGATAGCCCGGACTTTCGAAGGGTTGGCTTTTAACCCCTCGCGTGAAACCCAACACCCTAGAAATTTTCCAGATCGGACCATAAAAGTACACTTTTTTGGGTTTAATTTTAGGTTCACTTTACGAAGTAGACCAAAGACAACTTTAAGGTCGTTTACACAAGTAGCGATCTCCTTGCTCTTTACGACTATATCATCTACATATACTTCGACAATGCTACCGACGTGGGCTTCAAAAATTTTATCGACCATCCTCTGGTATGTGGCTCCGGCGTTCTTCAGTCCGAAGGGCATTTTTTTGTATGCATAGATGCCGAAGTCCGTGACGAAGGCGGTCTTCGGCGCGTCTTCGGCATTCATGAGGACTTGGTGGTATCCCTTGTATAGGTCCAAGAAGCTGAACACCTTGTGGCCAACAAGAGCTTCGACCTTCTTGTCAATGTTGGGGAGGGGGTAGCAGTCCTTTGGGCAGTGCTTATTAAGGTCCGTGTAGTCAATGCACATCCGCCACCCACCTCCCTGCTTTTTCACCATCACGGGGTTGGCCAACCAGGTCGGATATTTTACTTCGAATAAAATATCGGCCTTTTGCAGTTGCCGGACCTCGTCGTGAATTACTTGACTCCTTTCGGCTGCGAAGGCTCGTTGTTTCTGCCGAACTGGTTTTATTGCAGGGTCGATGTTGAGGTGATGAGTGATGATGTTTGGTGCCACCCCGGTCATGTCAAGCGGCGACCAGGCGAAGACATCTCTATACTCCCGAAGTAGCCGGATAAGTTGACTTCGGAGCTCGTTTTCGCCGACGAACCCTACTTTGACGACCTTGGCAGGGTCATCTTCGTATAATGCGACGTCTTCTACCGGCTCGATGGATGGAGACGACGTCGGCTCCACCTCTTCGGGTTTCTGTAGTTGCTATGCCTGGGGGTGTTGATTCCTATCACCTCGGAGTGCGACCTGCATGCACTCCTTAGCCTGTTGCTGGTTTCCCCGAAGCGTGATCACTCCGTTTCTAGATGGAATTTTAATCGTCAGGTGGTAGGCCGAGTAGATTGCCTTTGTCGATATTAGCCAATCCCTTCCTAAGATGATGTTATAGGGGGAGCTGGCTTTTACGACGAAGAAGTGGATTATCTTCGTAGTAGACAACGGGCTTTTTCCAACTGTCACGGGCAGTGAAATTATGCCTTCCGTCGTCGTCTCTTATTGTGTGAAGTTCTTTAATGGCATGGGTGCTGGCTTTAGACGTGCTTCTTCGATATCTAGCTTATCGAAGCAGTCTTTAAAGAGCACACTCACCGATGCTCCACTATCAACAAATACGCGGTGGACCAGTTTGTTGGCCACCACCGCCTCGATTATGGTGGCATCTTGATGAGGTACCGCATGGGGAACTGGGTCATCACCGGAAAAGGTGACAACCTCGTCTCTCCTGAACCTTTTTTGAGTGGGTTCTTCTCGCTGTTGACTCCGGGCTTCGGCTTTCAATGATGACCTCGTCGTGCCTTCGGGCAGTCCGGTGATGGCCGTGATGACTGCGTCATATTGAGGCTGATCTTCGTCCTCATCCTCGTCGTCGTGCCTTGGCCTTTTGTCATTCTGGGGGGCGCAGTTATAGCCTCCCTTATTTTTCTTTCTCTTGCCCTTCCCTTGAGGTCGGGCCTCTTTCTGATTGCGACTTTGGTACAGTTTAAGGGTACCGTCGCGTATCATGTGCTCTATGTCCGAGGCGAGGTCTCTGCAATCTTCAGTTTCATGACCATAGTCATTATGGAGTTTGCAGTATTTCTTCTTGGATCGGCGTTTCGACCCACCTCGGGATAAGGGCGGCGGCTTCTCGAACAAGTTCGCATGAAGCTCGTATATTTCGGCCCTTGACTTTGTCAGTGGTGTATACTGACTTCGGTCTTGGTTGGATCGAGGTCCTAATCGGGACTCGAGGGGTCCTCGTTGTAACCTTTCGAGGGCACTTCGGCGGCCTTGCCCAAGGTCGGTGCGTTCCTCTTTCTTTCTCTTATCGTTGTTTTCGGGCCGATCTGCAGCCCGTTTCTTCCGATCGGCCTCGTCCGCTTCGGCGAATGTGTCGGCGATCTTCCATAGCCGCTTGGAGGTCGTAGGACGTGCCTTTACGAGCTCTCTGAAGAGAGTCCCGGACTGGATGCCATTTTGGAATGCCGAGATAAGCACGTCGTCGGAGAGACGATCGACTTTTAGGCTCTCGTTATAAAAACGGGCCAGAAAATCACTGATCGTTTCTCCCCGCCCTTGCTTTAAGGTGAGGAGCTGGGCTGGGCTGATTTTTGCCTCGGCTTTTTGGAAGAAACGACGTTCAAAGGCGTCCAGTAGGTCGGCATATGACCCTACGCTGCCATTAGGGAGGCTATCGAACCAGCTTCTAGCGTTGTCTACTAGTAGCTCGGGGAAGACTTTACACATGTAAACGTCTTCGGCCAACCCCTGGTTCATCATGTTGTATTGGAACCGGGATAAAAAGTTGCTGGGATCTTGGGTTCCGTTGTAAGGCGGGATAGGAGGTACTCTATACGTCGACGGGAGGGGAGTATAGAGTATCCTATTAGTGAAGGGAGTCGAGATTCGACCGTAGACGGCGAATCTTCCTTGGTAGGTGTTCTCCTCGTCGTGCCGAGGTGGAACGGCGTTTTGACGAGGTGGCGTCGGATTGCGCTGAGGTGAAACGTGATCGTTCCCGCGGCGATTGCTCTGTCGCCTTCGGGGAACTTCGGCCTCAACGTCGAATCTTCTTTGATAGACGTTCCGTTCGTCACGCCAATGAGGAACGGCGTTTTGACGAGGTGACGTTGAACCGCGCCGAGGTGAAGCGCGACCGTTCCCACGGCGATTGTTTTGTCGCCTTCGGGGAACTTCGGCCTCCCTGCCTCCAACGATCCGAAGACTTGGGGATGGCCTTTGTGACGGTTCGACTTCGTCTTCCTTGCTTTGACTTTGTTGTCGGTGTTGATCGGCGAACCTGCGAAAATCCTGCTCATGGATGCTCAGGTACGCTTTCAGTGCGTCTCCCAGCTCGGGTTGGAGTTCAGCATTCCCGCGTCGGCTGCCACTTTGATCTGGTCCATCGTCGCTAGCTGAACCCCCAGATGGGACCTCCTCCGGGTGGCCTTCAGGAGTTCGGCGGATGGGCTGTTGGTCACGCTGGATCTGGGAAGCAGTTTTCTGAGTTTGACTAACGTCACCTTCTTCCTCGTTGGCCGGCATGTAAGGTGGATTGGAAAAGAGGTCAGCTCGTTTCTGTTTTGCCTTGGCAGCAGCGGCGGCAGTGGTGGCGGAGCGGGTTGGTCTTACCATCGTATTTTCACTTGAAATACGCTGATCGGTTTCACAAAATTCTTTCGATTCCCACAGACGGTGCCAGTGATCGATCGTGGATTTTAGAGTGATTATACGAGAGAGAGAGAATGAAGAACACGAGAGGTTTTTACGTGGTTCGATCTTTGATTAGATCTACGTCCACGAAGGAGAGAATGTTTTATATTTTCGTGTTCTAGCCGCTATTACAACCCGCCTCTCTCTTTACAAATGATTCTATTTATAGAGAATGGAGGTCACGGGCGTTTCAGGAGTGGTTGGGGGGTCGTGTCTGCTCCTGTCTGCACTGTGGAGTGGTTGGGAGCAGTTGGTTGACTTTCTTAACTTCCAGTGGGCTTTATCCTTGATTGGGCTGGGGGAATTAGGAATGGGCCGAGCTGATCTGGGCCTATTGGGCCATATCCTATCATGTGCTATGTTCTTTGAGTTGCAGCAAGTAAGTCTTGAATATGGTTGCAGAGTGCTTTTCTGAGTTCTTAATTAAGGTCTTCACATTAAAGGGAAAGGTGTCTTTGCAAAAATAATTAAATATAGATATAGTACACTTCTTCTATTATATTATTTGGCAATTTGAAATATACACACAGACACAAGCATGCATTAAGCTGCAGTATTACTACAACCGATGCTTTATCACGTTCTTTAATTTAATTAATATTTATGATTCACATTAAACAAAATTTTGGTCAATCGCCAGCACCTAGGCCGCTTTATATCGCAACTTGCGCAAGATTCTTATATGAAATACTTAACTCTCTAGATTCAAGATCTTTGTCTTCATCTCACAGTCTTAATTATTCTCCATGGCTTTGGTGAAAAAAAAATATAAAATATATGTATTCTCCATGGCTGGCATTTTTTTTTTGTTCTTTTTTTAACTTGCACATCGTGGATAATTGTTAAAGAAAAACATATATAACTTGCATAGCATTTGCATTTAATTTTATAGAATGAAATGAAAAGTGACAAAGGAAATTATCAAGCATAAGTTTGTGATCAAATTTGAGAAGAAACATAAACCATTTTCCGCCGAACAGAGAAAAAAAATAATTAAGCACAAATCTGAGTGAAAAAATGGTAACAGAAAATAATCAAGAAAATGTTACAGTGGTGCAGAGAGAATGAAATGAAAATTAACATTAGATATATATAATTCACAAGAAGAAAGAAATTGAGTTGAATACAAATATAGATTAGAGAGAGAAGTGGAACAGCAGCATCAACAGCTTGCCATGCATGCATGCATACTACCTGCACATAGCTTGTTCAATCAGTCAAATATAAAAACTCAAAGTAAAGATAGAATCAATCTAAACGAAATGTAGAGCAAATTAATTTTGTACCTTAGTTGTGTAAATATGTAAAACAAAAGTTAGGACTCGCCAAGTTGTCGTGTTCTTTCTCCTTCTGACGATCCAAAACTTGAACTTGAAGGGATGTTTCTTCTTCTCCGTATAATTCCTCTTGTTCCTCCAATATCCTTTTAGCAGAGCCGAGAACAGATGCTCCGCAATAAGTCAATTCAATTAGTGTAAGTGTGGCTATTTCTGCAAAATCTAAAGGGATCTCCATCTCATGTATGTTTTCAAGATGAAGGTGCTCGAGGCATGGAAAGTGGGAGCTTTCTGTTGTCCACACTTTTAGTCCCATACATTTATCAAGACATAAGTATTTCAAGCTCGGAAACCGGCCTTGAGTTGTTATCCACTCACTCTCTTTGAAGGCCCTCGCATAAAGACAGAGCTTCTCAAGACAGGGCAACAAACCTATTTTTTCCAATAACTCCACTGAACATGGGGAGGTGTTGATATTTAGAGTCAACTTCTTGAGGGAAAGCGGGAAGTTAATTAGGCTCGGTAGGGAATCGGGTCCACTTGTTTTAATCCATACATAAAAAATGCAAAACAAGGACTCGAGTTTGTCGAGACAGTCGAGATTGGTGAGACATAACCTATCCCCATGAAGTGTCTCATCACTGAAATATATTGCTAGTTTCTTAATATTGCGAATTATCTTAACCACTCGCTTGCTGCAATTGAAATTTTTGATTCTCTTCAAAGTTTGCAGATTTTCCCAAACGACGTCGTCGTCTTGGCTATTAGGAGGATCTGGGAGATGGAGGCCACCGTTGCAGTGAATATGCCTAATGTGAGGCATGTGCCAAATATCAGTTGGCGCAGTAATATATCCTAACTTGTTAATAACACACAATGTTTGCAGATTCCAAAGGATGTTGTACCTCGATGGTGCAGAATCTAAAACAAGCATCCGGGCGTTAACTAAGGTATCTACAGAGACTTTGATGTATTCGTCAGAGAATTTAGATGCATGCAATACCCTTAGCAACTTAGAACTGGGACCGAGTGGTGGCAGTATCGGGTTTTTATGATAACATATCAAAGAACGAGCATGTGGCGTGGATGACACCACCTGTTCTTTGACATGGCATTCGAGAAAATAATGCGACGCTGGGCAGCATTTGCTATCCCTTGAAGAGTGGGTGGTGTTGAGAGGACAGTGTAAAACCTTTCCTTTTCAGCCTCTCTCAAGCACATGTCTCTCAACAAGTCATGCATTCTGCAGTACTTGATGTTTCCTGTACTCCCTTCCTTATCAATCAGAACCAGATTCCGATCAATAAGGCTCTCGAGGCACGCTCTTGCTACCTCTTCCAAGCTTTTCCCACTTGCTGCTTTTAGAAATCCTTCAGCAAACCCATATTCTAATGAGCTCTGAAATACAAATCTCCTCATCTTCACGGAAAACTCCCATGTAGAGGAAACACGGCTTCATATAAACTGGCAATTGCTTATAGCTCATGTATAATATTTTTAAGCAACGCTCACCGTCCCCTAAATTCACTATTGAATTTAAGTTTCCCTCAATATATTCCCAGAACTCTCTCGTTTGTTCGGACTTGGCCAAAAATCCTCCAACCGCCACAATCGACAGAGGAAGTCCTTTACAACTTTTTCCTATTTTCTTCCCAATGTCCTCAAGTTCAAGAGGGCAACAACCTTTTCCCCCAAACACAGTTTTAGAGAGCAGAATCCAACTATGAGCCTCATCCAAAAGACTCATTTCTAGGCCATTAGAGGTGCTTAATTTACAAGACAAATTCAATAGCCTAGTTGTTACGATTATTCTGCTACCATTATTCTTATTAGGGAAAAAGTTTCTAATTCTATCCCATGCATTTACGTTCCACACATCATCCATTATAATTAGGTATCTTTTACCATAGAGATTTTTGTACAACATTTCTCCTAATACGCCCTCGCTCAAGTTTTGATTAAATTCTTTAATCAATGGCCTAAGAACATCTACGAGGATTTGTTGAATGTTGTACTCTTGAGAGACGGTAGCCCAAGAACAAATATCGAAATGCTCCTTAATAAGACCGTCTTGACAAATATTTAAGGCAAGAGTAGTCTTACCTGATCCGCCCATGCCTACTATCGGAACGATTTGTAGAGCACGGTCATCGGAAGTGAGCTTATCCTTCATTTCAAGCAACAGAACATCAGCACCCACCATTGTACTCTTCTTCTGCAGAACAGAGGATGAAGACGACGAAGGAGGCGTTGACTTTCTCGGCTGCTGATATTTGACCCCCTTAGTCTCTTTGATCTCCACGGCCACCTTCTCTATCGCAGCCATTTCTTGGATCGCCTCCTGTAGAGCTAGGTACAAGGCGCCGGAGCTCGTCTCCTTCGTGATGGTGTCCGCGATCTGGGTTTCGATGGCGTCTTCGGCAGCATAAGCTGCATCCGCGAAGCGGAGCTCCAAGGGATCTGCTTCTGCGGTGTAGCTGAGATGGGGATTGTAGCCTTCGAGGAATTCCTGCAAGAAAGCAACTTTGGCAGTGAGAGAAGCAACCTCTTCTTTGGGGAGAGAGATAGGAGGGCGAGGATGACGATGAAGGTCATCTATGGTATGCATGAGAGAAACCAGAGCTGCGTAAGCTGCCATGATTTTGAACTTGCATAGCAAATTTGCAGAATATGTGAGCAGTGTTGAAAAAAATGAGATGATGGTGATTCTAATTTATGACTATGTTGTGCATCAAACGAGAACAAATAATTAAAAGAGGGGAATTGAAAAAGTAAACTAATTAAAGTCAACTTGA
Organism: Mentha longifolia; assembly: GCA_001642375.2. Lineage (NCBI taxonomy): Eukaryota > Viridiplantae > Streptophyta > Magnoliopsida > Lamiales > Lamiaceae > Mentha > Mentha longifolia. The sequence goes on from CM038116.1 coordinate 2,142,998, forward strand.
AGTTTGGCACCATATTATTTAACTCTATTATTTAACAATTACTTCAGATCCAGAAAGGGAAGGAGAGAGCGAGTAGAGTAGTTGGATTGTCAGAGTTGTAGGACTTGTTTGGTAGCAAACCTATGTTAAGCAAAAAAATTAGGGAGGAATAGTAACTCATGATATCATACCAAGATTCAACTTTAATGTGGGTATTTGTTGGTTGTTTGGTGGGAAGGATTAACACATGATAAATAAAATGAAATTACTAAATTAACCTTCAAACTCTTCTTCTCCACCACGCAATGAACGACCACTGAAGCTAGGTAGGAATAGTGGGGACTTTGCTTCAACAATGAATCTGTGATTTTTAGAAGATAACCTTCTACAGACTTTTGGTAAAATTAAACAATCCTCCAAAAAAAAAAAAAAAAAAAAATTGAAGCACCAAATCGTCCTAATTGCAGCCTTCTCCAATTGCCCAAAATCTAATTTGATTCACCAAACTCAGAATTTTCGAAGCACCAGCGGCTGAGTCTAGAAAAGGGGGCGGCGGGGATGGAAGAGGAGCGCGTGGCGACGCAGGTGGGGGAGGCCAGAAGGCGGACGACGGACACAATCATGAATTTGGGGCCAGAAATACCAGATGGCGCGGCAGCTGCGGTGATGTGGGGCCGGAAACGATGGCGGGGATGAAGGTGAACGGGCAGTGCAGCGGCGGCGGCAGGGGGCGGAGGGCGGTGGCCGAGGAGAAACCGTTGGAGTCGCTTCAGGGATGAGGGTGGAGTGAAAAGGGGTAAAATGGGAGAGGTGATTTTCCGTGAAGGAACTGTTCAAACATGTTATCACTATCACGGGGGTGAGACCCGTTAGGAATTTGAGGTTCAACAGTGATTTTAGATCGGGCTTCAGATATATCACGGGCTTTCAGAAAAGTATATCTTGAAAACCAAACATGAGATTAAGGGTGATATCTTGGTCTATCTCAAGATATCACCCCTACCAAACATGGTTACAAGTTTGTTCAAGGATTACAGCTGCATGTGTTTTGTACAGTAGCATTAATCATATCATTATAAAATTTAGAAATAATGTTGGTGTAACATTGAGGAAATAATTATTTTTCTAGGTATATATATTTTCTTAAGTAGAGAACTCATGCCAGGTTGAAAACATATTGCATCTATGGCATCAAAAAGATAAATTATTACCAATCTTTTTTTTTATTTTTTTGAGAAATTTTTACATTATTAAATAGAAATTGTTTCTATTTAGAATGTATGAAAAGTAAATGTTAAGTTTCCCTGTTCTTTTAATTTGCATCAATAGAAGATGCAAACAGTTAAGAGTGTGTACCAACTAAAAAGAAGATATGATATATAATTAACATGAGTTATGATCCAATGCCCACCGTGGGCATACTTAATATGCCCACGGATGACGTGACAATGCTTTAAATAAGAAAGTTATTTAAATACATACCATAAAAACTAAACCCTACCAAAAAAAATCGAACCCTAAAAGGAAAAATTTAACACGTGGCATTGTCACATAAGCGGTGGACATGCCCACCGTGGGTAGGGGAGCGGTTCTGTAATTAACATATGTACGTGTATCACTAGTACTCTTTGGCTCGTTCAACTTGACATGTTTCTTCAATATGTGTGAATATAAAATAATAAAAACGTGTAAAATGGAATGGGATGGAATTAATGACATTTTGTCGAATTAAAAGTCAACAAAATATAGCAATTATTTGAGATTTACCTTTTTTGTCTTCAAATACTTTACTGTTTATAATAAATTGATTAAATAAGAAGTTTTATGTGCATGCAACGCGCACGTAATCCATAACAATATTCAATAAAATTTCCAACCACATATAAAAGATTTGAATTGAAAGACACACACAAACACCAAGCTCACGATACATCTTATTAGTCCAAACACCAAAAAAGGCAAAATACATTAAAACACACTTAGAAAATTAAAAATAAATTAAAAATCATAAAGTAACTTCTCAAATAGCTCCATATGCGGTTTAAGCAACGTGATCGCAAGCAACATCCCCCCTTCCTTCTCAGGATCAACAAACAGAAAGCTTTTCCCTTCGAACAGAGCCGAACCCGGTCCGGCATAAACCGGTTTTCCCCACCCGAAATCCGCCTCGTAGAACGGCAGCCGGACCCAGCTCGTTATCCCAAAGTTCGGACACCTCACGTTCTTATCACTCCGCACCATGCTGTCGGATTCCGGCAGCTTCAGTTCCACGTAGTCCACCGCCGACCTCAAGTACTCGTCGTCCATCCCGCCACCGCCTCCCGCACTTTCCCGGCCGCGTACTCCAAATCATCCCGTTGCATGCTTGCTTGAGGGCGGCGAGGTGGTCGCGGGTGAGGGCGAAGGTTTTGAATGACGTGTCGAGATGTTGAGTGGGGCATTGAGCGTAGGAAAAGGCTGGTGCTCGGTGTGGGGGAACTTCGGCTGCGGGGGGCGGCGGGGGGAGAGGAGGCGGCGGTCCATGAACGGAGGGTCCGCAGCGGCGGCATTCGTGTCGCCGCCGGCGATGCGTGCCCACGTGTTGATGTAATGGAGACCGGCGATCCCGTCTGCCACGTGGTGCTCGTTCGCTACACCTAAGCTGACCCCACCGCACTTGAAGCGAGTCAACTACACATAAGTACATAAGTACCAACCGTGAATAAAAATCGATTTTTTTTTTAATTTTTTTATTCATTGTTTATGCATGTTTAGGGTTAGGTTAAACATGAATGCCACGTCACCTGCAGCAAGGAAAGTGGGAAGGTGGAGATTCCTTGAGAGTAGTCCACTTTAGGAACGAGGGTGACGTCAGCCCTAGGGCTGAAACCGCCCAAATCATCCAACGCGCCGTCGCACTCCGCCTCCACGAACAGCACCCCTTCGGCGTTGCAGTTGATCTCGATGCGGCCGTTATCGTCCCTCCTCAGCCTCCCCGCAAAGGGGTAGAACTGAACCAGATTCTGGCTGAGCGGCCGCTTTGAGCGCCTCCGCGTCGAAGAAGTCGGAGGAGCCATCGAAGCGGGAGAAGTAGACGCTGCGGGTATGGTAGGTGGCAGGCAGTAGTAAGTCCAAGCTCGACAGCCACATAGCGCCGCTCGGCGTCTCTTCCATCGGCTTCACCATCGTCGTCTTCTTCACACTCATCTTCATGCTTCTGCTGCTTCTTGGAATGATCTGAGCTTGGTTTGAAATTCGAATATTTATTTCGTATTATTATTAGAATTTCAGAATCTGACACATTCAATTTCTAACTAACCTGCCCAGTGGCCTCAGTCCTCAAATTTATTTCTATAATAATTGTCTAACTAACAAAAAGTTGACTGAGCACGTGGTCTTCTCCCTTTCGCATTTATGATAATTTTAAAAAAAAAAATTATATCATTTCATTTTATTTTTTTCCAAAAAAGTCTGAGTTTAGTGGTGTGTGTATATATTTACACATGTATATATGCACTAAAAATTTGTATGTTTAATTCTGCAATGTAATTGCAGAAAAACATGGCAGGAACACAAAACAATAATAATAGTCGTTATAATTAACCCTTGCTGTTAGACCAAAAGACGCACACAAAAGTATACATTTTTTGGTTCATTACGAGAGATTTAATAAAAAATGGATAAAGTGTATTGTAATGGAGAAATATAGTCTTTGCTACATGCTATTCTTTTTAGCTATGGTTTTCTCAATGAGATTAAGAAAAGAAAAACTGGAAAAAAAAAAATGTGTCACGTCAAAAAAATATGAAAGTGGTAAGTATTTAATCATTGCTCTTTCTACTACACAACGTTGTTATATCGCAGCACGTGATATGTTATACTCCCTCCGTCTCACTTCAAACGTACCATTTACTTTTTGCATATTGATTAAGGAATGACATTTATGTAATAAATATAGATGGGCCTAATACTTTTAATTACTTGATTAAGGAATGCTTAGTTTGTAATCTATTCTAAATCTATCTTTTATTTTATTTTTTTTATTATTCAGCAGAATTTTATTATTTTAATAATTTTTTTTTTTTCATAAATCAAAATTAAATTAAATATTTGAATTGTTTTTTTTTTTCTAAATGCTTTTGAACTGCTTAGCTTATTAGACAATGGAAGTTCAATCATCAAGAGAGAGGACCATAATCACATAGAGAGAAGATGAATTCAACCAACTAGAATACCAAACCAACATCAAGGGACAATTCTTCATTGCAGCACCAATGAATCTACCAATTCCAGATCTCACCAGAGTAAAATAGGCAGGTAACAATATCTTCATCATCTCTAGAGCACTTTTTGACAATGTCTCAGAACTGAGGCGTTGCTGCCTCTCCTCCTTTGCAGCGTGTGCTCTCATCTCCCTCAAGGCCGTCCAAAGCTCCTCCGTCAAAATATTCGGTAAAGGCTGTACCCTCGCTCTGTACCGACGAGCCTCCTCGCGAATATCGATTTCAGGGGCTGGCCGTTTGCGGCCTAGAGAGCTTACGGCGATTTTTAAGCAGCAGACACAATGGAAATCTCCAAACGATTCAAGACTTTGGGGGTCGATTTTAGGGATTTTTTCAGGCTCCATATTGACGGCGAGTTCAAAATCGAAGATTTTGGCTTCTATTTTAGGGAATTTTTTTTTTGGGAAGATGAACTCACCATAGTGGGACGAATCAAGGCGGCCAAAGATTTCAGCCAGACGGGAAGTGGTTGAGCGTGAGAGATCGGAGAGGCAGAGGAAGGAGTTGCAGATTGAGATTGAAGAGAAATTGCGTTCTTGAGAAATTTGGGGACGGGATGATTCTGAAAAATTTGGGGACTGGATATTTTTTTAGTATTCAATTTTGTTTTTCTTTTTTCTTTTCTTCAATGGGACGGAAATATTTGTGCTTTTTTTTTAATTTAGTTAATTTGGACTAATTAGTGAGAGATAAGGGATTGATAATTATTTCCTTATTTGAGGTGTGACGTTTGAAGTGAGGCAGACGAAAAAGGAAAATGGGACGTTTGAAGTGAGAAGGAGGGATTACTACGTTTGTTTATTCGCTTTATTCATGCATGTGATACCCTTTTACTTTTTTCTTTCTTTAGTTCTATAGTACTCTATCTTTTGTCTACTCTTAGCATTAAATAATCATTCTTGAATTATTACATGTGAAATCGTACATGACCATAAACGGAACATATTACAATCACTAATTTAGGGTACTAATGCACCTCAATTATCGCACTTTAAACAATCAAATCTTGTGGTTTTGTTTGTCTATGTTTAGAACGTTCGATGAAAGATGATATGATTTTATATTAGGTAAGTATTAAGAGATTTAGAGTTGAAAATTACTATATAATTAGAGGATTCAGATCATTTATTGTCTAATGGTGTGACATCCTCTATTGTATCGTTAGATGATTGTCACGTGTCTTCAATATTTTCAAAATCACTCATTTTTCATAATGGAAAATTTTAATTATTATTAGTTTTAGAAATATTACGGACACGTGATAATCATTTAAGGTGTTGTAAACGATGTCACATCATTAGGCAATAGAGGATCCAAATCGATAATTAGAGCCAACTAATCATGCTCTTTATATATTACATGTCATGAACTGAAAAAGTAAAAAAACACTTTATGCATGTGTTGAAAATGTACACATGATTTTTCAACATTTTGGGAAGAGAAGGACTTCAAACGCCAAGTTAACGACGATACAACCAAAAAGCCCTTTTCATACAAATTAAAAATCGTAGAGTAACTTCTCAAATAGCTCCATATGCGGTTTACGCAACGTGATCGCAAGCAACGTGTCCCCTTCCTTTTTAGGATCAACAAACCAAAAGCTTTTCCCTTCGAACAAAGCCGCAGCCGGTCCGGCATAAACCGGTTTTCCCCACCCGAAATCCGCCTCATAGAACGGCAGCCGGACCCAGCTCGTTATCCCGAAGTTCGGACACCTCACGTTCTTATCACTCCGCACCATGCTGTCGGACTCCGGCAGCTTCATCTCCACGTAGTCCAGCGCCGACCTCAGGTACTCGTCGTCCATCCGCGCCACCGCCTCCCGCACTTTCCCGGCCGCGTACTCCAGCGGGTTTGAGGCCAGCTCGCCGCACGTGACGGTTGACGTTGTGTAGAAGATCCCGTTGCCGAAGTAACGCGGCGGGAGCGGCGGCCGCAGCCGCGGGCGGCCGTCAACCGGCAGCTGCAGCCTGGTCTCCTGATCGGGGGGCAGGCCGCGGGCCATGCAGACGCAGCGCCACACGTGGGCCGCCGCCGCCTCGTACGTGGTGTAACTCCGATCCTTCTTCCCGTTGCATGCTTGCTTGAGGGCGGTGAGGTGGTCGCCGGTGAGGGCGAGGATCTTGAATGACGTGTCGTCGGAGATGTTTAGTGGGGCCTTGAGCGAAGGGAAAGGCTGGTGCTCGGTGTGGGGGAACTTTGGCTGCGGGGGGCGGCGGGGGGCGAGGAGGCGGCGGTCCAAGAACGGAGGGTCCGCGGCCGCGGCGTTCGTGTCGCCGCGGGCAATGCGGGCCCACGTGTTGATGTAATGGAGAGCGGCTATCCCATCTACGAGGTGGTGCTCGTTCACAACACCTAAGCTGACCCCACCGCACTTGAAGCGAGTTAACTGCGCGAAAACACACTGATCATTAGCAAAACAACATGCACTGCTAGACTCGTACTTAGGGCCCACAATTTCTTTTTTTTCAAGTAATACTTATGAGGGAAAATTGCATCAAAATACATTACTTTTCGTAAAAATTTTGATTTTGTATACGAGCTTTTAAAATTTGTTAAAAATATATAATCATTGAATTATTTTTGATTGTATACACTAAGTCGGGTTTTTTTTTCTTTTTCCTAATTTCGTAAAATATCGTACTGATACTGATACGTAAGAACTTGAATGCCACGTCACCTGCATCAAGGAAAGTGGGAAGCTGGAGATTCCCTGAGAGTAGTCCACTTTGGGAACGAACATGACGTCATCCCTAGGGCTGAAATCGCCCAAATCATCCAACGTGCCGTCGCATTCCGCCTCCACGAACAGCGCCCCTTCGCCGTTGCAGTTGATCTCGAGGCGGCCGTTTTCGTCCCTCCTCAGCCTCCCAGCAAAGGGGTAGAACTCAACCAGATTCCGGCTGAGCGCCGCCATGAGCGCCGCCGCGTCGAAGAAGCCGGGGGAGCCATCGGAGCGGAAGAAGTAGACGGTGCGGGAGTGGTAGGATGCAGGCAGTAGTAAGTCCAAGCTCGACAGCCACAGAGCGCCGCTCGGCGTCTCTTCCATCGGCTTCACCACCGTCGTCTTCTTCACACTGATCTTCATGCTTCACCCAGAGAGAGAGAGAGAGAGAATTAATGGAGTGATAAGAGAATAATGGAGTAATATATAGGATATGCAAAAACCGAAATCCACCGACTCTTTATGAGAAACATATTCACCCCATACTGATATTGCGTGGCCAACTTTGAATCATTCATCAAAGCTAACAACTGAATACTCCATTATTGTCAAAAAAAAATATAAAAAAAAAAATAAATAAATAAAAAGAATACTCGAAAACTCCATGAACCGTGGATTTTTCAATAGCTAGAACAAATTATGTCATTTTTCAATAGCTGTTTTGATAGAAAATACAATTGTAATAAGTATCCATCCGTTCCACTTTATTAGTCTCATTTTCTTTTTTCGTCTGTCTCATCTCACGGTTCAATTATAAAAAAATTCAAGGAATTACATTGTTTCTTATTTCTTCTATTTTTCATGGGATCTCCTCATATTTCCTTATATTTTCTTATTTAAAACCTTTAAGATTACACTTTATTTATTAAGAGGAATCTCACTGTATGTGGGCACATTTAATGTGTCCATCATTAATGTGGCAAAGTTATAAATAAATAAGCTAATATAAATATATGCTCTAAAAACGAAACCCTATCAAAATAAACTTAACTTTATACTAAAAAAACTTATCCTAAATGAAAATTTTGCCAAATTGACATAGTCATATTAGTAGTTAGTATGCCTACGGTAACTAGAAGAATGTTTATGTATTTATCGAAAGTTCAATCTACCACTTTATACGTTCTTCTTTATCATCTACTACAAATTATTTTAATAATTCTCCTAAAAATTTACACATATATTGAAAACCTTAGCAAATGTCTATATATTCTAACAACTAAGCATTCGTTTTCATTACTACCTTAAGAGACATCGACGTACGGGACCGAAAAGTAATTTTATTTTGGGAAATAGGCAAAAATAGTCACTTTGAGATAGTAAAGATAAATAATAGTCACTTGGATAAAAAAGATAAAAAATAACCACTCTTACCATAATACCCCGCCTTGTACGGAATTCACGAATTTTTGGTTAAATTCGTGAGTTACTCACAAAAAATGCCTGAATTCACGAATTTTTGGTCAATTCGTGAATTGCTCACAAAAATTGCCTAAATTCACGAACTTTTGGTTCAATGCGTGAATTGCTCACATTAAATGCCTGAATTCACGAATTTAATTTATGAATTCGTGAATTAGTGATTAGTGAAGAAAAAGAAGCAAATCATGATTTTTTTTTTCGTATATTCAACGGATTTCGTGAATTAACGAATTCCGATTCGTGTATTGAAGAGCAAACGACAAATAAAAAATGAGAAAAAAAATGATGTATGTAATATGTATGTGTGCGTGCGTGAATGTGTGCTGTGTGTATGTATGTACTGTATGTGAGTGATATGCGTGAGTTTAATTTGTGGTGTTGCTGTGTGTGTGTGTGTTTATGTGTGTGTGCGCGTGTTTATGTTGGGGTGTGTGTGTGTGCGTTTATGTGATTATGTGTGTGTGTGCTGCTGTATGCGTGAGTGTGTGTTTCTCTGTGTGTGTGTGCTGCTGTGTGCGTGAGTGTGTGTTTCTCTGTGTGTGTGTGTGTGCTGCTGTGTGTGAGTGTGTGTTTTCTGTGTGTGTTGCTGTGTGTTTTTTGTGTGTGTTGCTGTGTGTGAGCGTTAGTGTGTGTTTGGGTGAGTGGGTTTGGGGAAGAAAGTGATGAGTTGATTTTATCGAGGGTAATAATGTACTTTACTATTAAAAGTGGCTAATTTTTATTTTTTTTATTTAAGTGGTTATTATTTATTTTTACTATTTTAAGGTGACTATTTTACTGGGTAAATTGCAAGATACTACCCTGTGTTTTGGGAAACCTACACGAAATCCCCTTGTGTTTTCTAATTTGCATAAAACACCCACATATTTTTAAAAACCTTGCACGATTAACCCAAACCGTGAGCACCTATCGCCGTTTGCTCACTTTAGCATTATTTTATTCAATTTTTTCGATTGTTTTATATTCTAATACTTTAAAAATTAATATTTCAATAATTAAACTTCCAAAATTTATAAAAATCGACATTCGATTTGCAATTTTTCAAGTAAACTTTAAAAAATGAATAATATGAAAAATCGAGTGTCGATTTTTTAAAATTTTGAAGTTTAATGATTGCAATATTAATTTTTAAGGTATTAGAATATAAAACAATCAAAAAAATCGAACAAAATAATGCTAAAGTGAGCAAATGGCGATAGGTGCTAACGGTTTGGGTTAATCGTGCAGAGTTTTTTAAAACACGTGGGTGTTTTATGCAAATTAGAAAACACAAGAGGATTTCGTGTAGGTTTCCCAAATCACAGGGTAGTATCTTGCAGTTTACCCCTATTTTACTTGACCCAATTATTTTCACAATCAGTAAGTATATTGCATTTTGGTGGATATATTGTCACTGTTAAATTAAATAGCCCAACCTAATTCCTCTAAAGGTGTAACATCATTTTTTTTATCGTTAAATTATTAGTGGTCCATACTATTTAATATTGTGGGCAACGTCTGACAGAATGTAACAATGTATATCCGATATTTATTTATGTATGCGCAACTTGCTTTAATTATTATTGTGTGAACTAAAAACTTCTCTGTGATATTCCCCGAGGCCTTTTTTTAGCCACGGGTTTCAATAAAATGTCAGGTGTATACTTATCCCGTCTCATCTACAATAACTCAATTTTTATTTCGAAATGTCTCATTGAAAAAAAAATAGTAGAAAACAGGCCTAATAATGTATTTACTTAATAACAATTAATAAAAGAAAATATTACCACAGGCATTCAAGTGGTACACCAGGCTATAAATACATTTTACTTGCAAGCTTTTAAAGCATTTTTTTTGTAATGTCATTATAATTCACATTTTGTGACCCTTTTAATTAATTCACCAAATATAAAATGATAAAGCAAAAAAGAATTAAAAAAGAACCAAAAGACGGAAATGAAAAAGAAAACTCAAAACCACGTTTTCAACTTTTCTTTTCTCTTCTCTTCTTTTTTTGTTTTTTTTTTGTTTTAGGGATCTCTTCTCTTCTTGCACCGCCGCTTCAGTGCACTCTATCATTTCTCAGATAATTCTCAATCATTTTTCTTTTCTTATAACAATGCTTATCAGATTTGGGAGAGCTGGAATCAACTTGAATTTTCAAGATAAGGCAATGCGAAGAGGAGTAATTGGCGAAGAGGAGTAAATAGCTGACTGAGGGAACGCACATCATCTATTTGTGGAAAGTTCTCAACGAGAACTGAAGATCTGTTTCCGAGTTCTAGTAAGATTTCACTTCTTACTCTTCTTCTTTGATCTATGCTGTACTTTTTTTTTCGGACGGAGGATTAACCGAAAATGGAAAGGAACCGAGCAAAATAACCTCTAAGAGATGGTTCATTTTGGAACCCTCGAATTATGAATTAATTTCCTCTAGTTATCACGACTTAATTAATTATGCACTCTAACTTGATCATATTTGTTTCAAAGGTATATCCATATTCAATGATTATTTAATTAATTAAGTTGAAGAATTAATTTCATTTGATGCAAAATATCATCAAAATCGATTTTTTTTTTTTTTTTTTTTTTGTATACTTTTTCTAAAGTTGAAGGACTGGTAGACCGGTTGATACATATCGCACCTGTGGCATAATAAAGATTAAATAATTTATTAGGTCACCACTATTTTTTTGTGATGCTACCGGTATTTGTACAACATATCTTTTAATCCACAAGAAGAAATAAGTTGAGTTGAATTACATACCGAAACCTGAAGATAAATGGTGGAACCTCAACATAGCCAGCATCAAATAAATCAAAAGTATATATTATTCGATGCAAAGAGAGAATGCAAACATAGAGAGCAAGGGCGGAGCCAGAAATCGTCAATGGGGTGGGTCGTCAATGGGGTGGGCTGAAAAATAAATTTTTTGATATATAGAGTATTAAATTTTAATATATATATATATATATATATATTAAATATTTCAATAGTTGAATTATATAGCATTAAATTAATAATTATCATACATGACAATAAACATAATTAATTATCTATTGATATTGCACATAGAAATATACGAAATTAATTCATAGAAACACTGATTTGTTTTATACTAGCATCTTCTAGGAAAAGACTAAAAAAAAGTAACAATTATTCATATATGTATATGAGAAGGACGAGTGGAGGAAGCCCATTACGATGCTGAACGGCAAGAACATGTTTCCTCTCACAATCTTATCCAAAGAATTATTTGTTTTGGGCTTTTTAAATTAATTTAGGCTGGGCTAATATTATATTAAGGTATGGATAATACATACATATAAGAGTTTGTTTTGGGCTTGCACTGGGCTTCAGCCCAGTGTAGCCCCAATATAGATCCGCCCATGATAGAGAGAGAAGTGGAACAAAAGCAGCAACAGCTTGCCATGCATGCAAACTACCTGCACATAGCTTGCATCTATTAGTCAAATATCAGATTTGAAAGTGAAAATAGAATCAATCTAAACGTAATGTAGAGTGAATTGTTTTTGTACCTAAAACGAAAGTTAGGACTCGCCAAGCTGTCGTATTCTTTCTTCTGCTTATTGAGCAAAACTTCAACTTGAAGGGATGTTTCTTCTTCTCCGTATAATTCCTCTTGTTCCTCCAATATCCTTTTTGTTGTAAAAGTAGAACTTGCCGGGCGTACAATACAATCGAAGATTACAAGTGAAAGTGAAATTTGAAGTCGAGTCGAGGAAACCCTCTTTCCGCAAGACGAATTACGCCCCGAGTGCTCGCGGATTTGGCGCTTCGTCCCCAAAGATAAAACGACTTCTCGTCTTCTTAGTAGCAGCACCACAAACTAAGAAGCTCCGGCGAACTGGAAATAAAAGGCGAAGGAACTGAGCTCAAAAACTGAATGCAGTAGAAGAGAGGATGCAAAATGCTTTGAGTTGTGTGTCCTAGAATGGCCTGCAGAGCCTTCTATTTATAGGCTGCTCATTCAGGAGGGACATCAATGCCATAAAGGCATTAACAGCCACTAAGGTAGTGGGTTAGTGGTGGAGTGGAAGAGGCTGACTGTTTAGCTGAAGAGACACTTTCCAGAGTCTTCTTCCGTATGGGCCACGAATTGGGCTGGACGGGTAGGCCTCATTAGAATTGGGTTAGGCAATTGGGCTTCCACATGGCCCAAAATACTATATATTTTGTGGTCCAAAAAATATAGTACACAAGACCCCAAGCCCAAACCCAAGCCAAAGGCCCAAAGGACCACCCAAAGGACCAATTGTCAAGATCCAAGATCCAAGTCCACGGCCACGAAACCCGAACCCGAGCCCGAGCCCGAGCCCGAGCCGTCCGTGCCGTCCGGCACGGACGGCGGGGCCGGATCGAGTGTGTGCTCACGCGAGAGCCCAACCACACACTTATCCACTTACTTGGCCCACTTGTTATTAAGCCCACATGTTTAAACATTTTTTAAACAGCACACCACATTAATATTTAATCAATGTGGTATAACTTACACTTCATTAACTAATGAAGTAACTCTCCACCAAACTTTGAACATTTATATCTCACTCACCGGAAATCGGTTTTGAGCCTATAAATATACCACGCTCATCTACTCCGCGAGTAGAACAATAATCTAATATTTAATTTATGTAATAAATTAAATATTTGTTATTATTTATTTGGTAAAAAACCAAATTTCCAACACTTTTAGCATAGCTAAGAACAAATGCTTTGCAACTAGTCAATTCAATTAGTCTAAGTGTGGCTATTTCTGCAAAATCTGAAGGGATCTCTATCTTCCCATGTATCTAATCAAGATGAAGGTGCTCAAGGCGTGGAAAGTGGGAGCTTTCTGTTGTCCACACTTTAAGTCGCTCGCATCCTCCTAGATGCAAGTATTTTAAGCTGGGAAACCGGCCTTGAGTGGTTATCCACTCACTCTCTTTGAAGGCCCCCCCGTAAGAGTTTGAGCTTCTCAAGACGGGGCAACACACCTATCTTGAGGGAATGCGGGAAGTTAATTAGGTTCGGTAGGGAATCAGGTCCACTTGGATTCATCCGTACATAAAAAGTGCAGGACAAGGACTCGAGTTTGTCGAAACAATTGAGATTTGTGAGACAGTACCTATCCTCATCAAGCGCCACCTCATTGATAACTATTGCTAGTTTCTTGATATTACGAATTATCTTAACCACTCTTTTGCTGCACTTGAAATTATTGATTTTCTTCAAAGTTTGCAGATTTTCCCAAACGACGTCGTCGTCTTGGCTGTTAGGAGGATCTGGGAGATGGAGGCCATTGTGGAAGCGAAGATGCCTAATGTGAGGCATGTGCCAAATATCACTTGGCGCAGTATTAGTGCCTAACTTTTCATTAACACACAATGTTTGCAGATTCCAAATGATGTTGTACCGCGATGGTGCAGACTTTAAAACAAGCATCCGGGCGTTAACGAATTGATTCAAATTTGGGAAATATACTTTACAGACTTCAGATCCGTGAAATACCCTTAGCAACCTACAATTATTGCAATAGTGTGATAGTATCATGTCATAGCGATGCCATATCAAAGAACGAGGATGTGGCATGGACGACACCACGCCCACTGCTTCATTCATTGATATGGCATTCGAAATAACAATGCGGCGCTGGGCAGCATTTGCTATCCCTTGATGAGTGAATACTAATCTTAGGAAGACACCACAAAACCTTTCTATCCATTGTGGAAAGGGTGTTAATCTTTCCACAATCCCTTGACGAGTGGGGACAGCGTAAAACCTTTCCTTTTCAGCCTCTCTCAAGCACATATCTCGCAACAAGTCATGCATTATGCAGTACTTGATGTTTCCCGTACTCCCCCCTTCTTATCAATCAAAAGCAGATTTCGATCGATAAGGCTCTTCAGGCACGCTCTTGATACCTCCTCCAAGCTTTTCCCACTCAGTGGCGTAGCCAAAAATCATGAACCAAGGGGGCTAAAATATATATTTCAATACTAATATTTGAAAATTGTAAAAATAATAAAAATATAGTAAGTGAAAAAAAAAAAAAAAAATTGAGGGGTGGCTTAAGCCTTCCCCAGTCCCCCCCTGGCTCCGCCCCTGTTCCCACTCACTGCTTTTAGAAATCCTTCAGCAACCCATATTCTAATGAGCTCTGAGATACGAATCACCTCATCTTCACGGAAAACTCCCATATAGAGAAAACAAGGCTTTAGATAAACTGGCAATTGCTTATAGCTCATGTATAATATTTTTAAGCAGCGCTCGTCATCCCCTAAATTCACTATTGAACTTAAGTTTCCCTCTATATATTCCCAGAATTCTCTAGTTTGTTCGGATTTGGCTAAAAATCCCCCAACCGCAACAATCGACAAAGGAAGTCCTTTGCAACTTTTTCCTATTTTATTCCCAATGTCCTCAAGTTCACAAGGGCAACAACCTTTCTCCCCAAACACAGTTTTAGAGAGCAGGTCCCAACTATGATTTTCATCCAAAAGATTCATCTCGAGCTGAGGCTCTTAGAGCCATCTAAGTCAAAAGCTAAAATTGATAGTCTAGTCGTCACGACTATTCTGCTACCATTTTTATTATCTGGAAATAAGCTCCTAACTCTATCCCATACATCAATGCTCCACATATCATCCTTTATAATAAGATATTTTCTACCGAAGAGGTGTTTGTATAACATTTCTCCTAATTCTCCGTCACTCAAGCCTTGATTAAATTCTTTAATCAGTTGGGTAAGAAGTTCTATGAGAATTCGTCGAATGTTGTACTCCTGAGAGATGGTAGCCCAAGCACAAATATCGAAATGCTCCTTAATAAGACCGTCTTGACAAATGTTTAAGGCAAGACTCAAGAGTAGTCTTACCTGATCCGCCCATTCCTACAATCGGAACAATTTGTAGAGCACGAGCATCAGAAGTGAGCTTATCCATCAGTTGAAGCAGCAGATCATCAACACCCACCATCATAATCTTCTTCTGCGGAATGGAGGATGAAGAAGATGATCTTGGAGGCGTTGTGATAGGCCTTAGGGATCGAACACGAGAGGTGTTCGAAGAAAGTTCTCACTCAGAATATGGTCACTCCAGCTGTTCGTAGAAATGTTTCAATAAGAAAATCAATTCATAAACTAAAAATTGATGAAGAACGCAAGTAGGGTTTGAGAAAGAAGTATTTTATTACTTAATTCTCCATGACTTCTTCTAAAAGAATTCTACAATATATAGAATTCTACCTGCTTGATTCGGACTTACGACACGGGAAAGAATCAAGAAGAAAACCCGCGAAGATTGACTCAATCTATCCTATTCTATAGAAATACTCATAATAAGGAAACAATCGTAATTAAAAGATACACTTAATGATCAACAAAATCTTGGTACTTCATTGGCTTTGATCTTATCCGTTTGGGCCTCGGACTCTTCTGGATTGCCGTCGGTCGAATGGGCTCGAGTGTCGAACTTGGATTAGTTGCTGCGTCAGACGTCGGCTGGACCTGGGCCGAGTCTGCATGGGCTGTACGCGGGGAGTCTGCATGGGCTGTACGCGGCGAAGCCGTATCAACTCCTCCCCCCATCGGCAACACCTTGTCCTCAAGGTGAAGATGAGGAAAACTGGAGCGGAGAATAGAAACTGGTTCCCACGTCGGAGAAGCGGACTTGGCCGAAGACCAGTGCACAAGCCACTGCTCCTGAGGAATACGATCGACCAAAACCACTCGACTAGCTGATGCACGAACAGGAGTATCCAATGGCAAATGTCGCCGGAACTCGGGAGGAAGGGAAACGGCCATATCGGAGGAACGAACGAAGGGTCGAAGGAGAGAGACGTGGAAGACATCGTGAATCTTACTATCAACCGGCAGACGTAGTCGATAAGCAACCTTACCAATGCGCTCGATCACCTCATAAGGACCGAAGAAACGCTGCCCCAACTTGTGGGAGTGGGGTTTGGCAACCGAACCTTGACGATACGGCTGCAAACGTAGTAGCACTAAATCACCCAACTGGAATTCAATATCCGTGCGATGGCGGTTGGCCGAGATGGTCATGGCATGCTGGGCGCGTTTGATGCGTTCCTTAAGCACGCGTAATGTCGCCTCACGTTCATCCAACATCTCAGCAACGGAAGGATTATGAGACGGACGGGCATAAGTTTGAAACAAATTCGGAGGTTCACGACCGTATAACGCCTGAAAGGGGGACATACCAATACTCGCATTCGTCGAACAATTCAATGCGAGTTCCGCCCAGGGCAAGAGATCGGACCATCGAGTGGGACGGTCATGCGTGAAAGCACGCAAGTATTGCTCAAGGGCCCGATTAGTGACTTCGGACTGGCCGTCCGTCTGTGGATGATAAGCAGTTGTAAACTGAAGCTTGGTGCCACTGAGAGCAAGTAACTCGTTCCAAAAATCACTCATGAAAATAGGGTCACGATCGGACAACAACTTGGCGGGAAAGCCATGCAATTTGACGACGGAATTAATGAATAAACGGGCAACCCTCGGCGCATCGAAGCCCGGTTTCAAGGCACCGAAATGAGAATACTTGGATAGGCGATCAACTACGACCATGATTGCCGTGTAGCCATGAGACGGAGGAAGGCCGACAATGAAATCCATGGATGCGGCTTCCCATACCAAATTGGGAATTGGTAACGGCTGAATTAACCCGTTGGGCTTATCCCGCACATACTTCGTAGTTTGGCACGTAAAACAGGCAGCGACAAAGTTGCGTATATCACGGCGCATGCCCGGCCAATAGAAAGAACTGGCGACACGTGTGAACGTGCGTTTTTCACCCGGATGACCTGCCATTTTCGACGAGTGACATTCCTCCAGAATTGACAAGCGAGCAGCCGAGGAGCGGCTGAGGTACAGGCGCGTTTTGAAGAAGAGAAGACCGTCGGCGGCCGACACATGCGGAGGCCCCTTCCCCTCGCGTAACGAAGTATGCAGGGCGACCAAATCCGGAAGAGAAGAGTTTTCAGCTCGAAGAACATCCATAATAGCCGGGGTAGGTCGCGTGAACAAGGCTAATAGGTCAGCCGCGGTAGAGTCGTCGCCACGCCTAGACAAGGCGTCGGCTACCTTATTAGATGCACCAGATTTGTATTCAATCGAAAACTTGAAACCCATGAGTTTTCTCACATAAAATTGCTGGTCCGGAGTTTGGATAATTTGAGATAATAACTCCTTGAGGCTGCGTTGATCACTACGTATGATAAACTCTCGTCCCAACAGATATTGACGCCATTTTTGCACCGCTTCGACGATTGCGTATAACTCCTTGTGGTAAGTGGAGGAAAGACGACGACGGGGGCCGAGTTTTTTGCTAAAATAAGCAATCGGATGGCCATTCTGTAGGAGTACTGCACCAATACCAAAATCACTAGCATCGGTCTCCACAATAAAGGGCAGAGAAAAATCCGGGAGATGTAGAACCGGCGTCGAACTCATCGCAGCTTGGAGGTCGGTGAAGCTTTTAGAAGCAGCCGGGGTCCATGTGAATCCGTCCTTCTTAAGTAGGTCAGTAAGGGGGCCGGCAATGATGGAATAATCTTTCACAAAACGGCGATAGTATCCCGTTAAGCCCAAGAATCCACGTAACTGCTTTGCGTTTGTCGGTTGCGGCCAAGCAAGCATAGCTGCGATCTTTGAGTCATCGGCACGGAGCTCGCCATTAGAGATGATATGGCCCAAATATTCGATTTCCGAAACACCAAAAACACACTTCGAACGCTTGAGGAAGAAGGAATTGGCGGAGAGAATGGAGAAAACCCTCCGGAGGTGGTCCATGTGGTGTGGAATGTCGGCGCTGTAAACCAATATGTCGTCAAAAAATACAATGACGAATTTGCGTAAGAGATCTCGGAAGATAGCGTTCATGGCAGCTTGAAAGGTGGACGGGGCGTTGGTGAGGCCGAAAGGCATGACCAAGAATTCAAAGTGGCCATCGTGCGTCCGGAAAGCCGTTTTGTGAACATCGTCAACATGCATACGAATCTGGTGGTATCCCGAACGAAGGTCCAGTTTTGAGAATACCTTGGCAGCGTGTAGCTCATCAAAAAGCTCATCAGCGGTGGGAATTGGAAAGTGGTCGGGTGTGGTTGCAGCATTCAGGGCACGGTAATCCACGCAAAAACGGAAAGAACCATCTTTCTTGCGAACCAGGAGGACCGGGGAGGAGAAAGCGCTCGTGCTATGTTGAATAAACCCTTGAGACAACATCTCGCGAACCTGTCGCTCAAGCTCTGTTTTCTGAAAATACGGATAGCGGTAGGGCCGTACATTAACGGGTTTAGAAGACGGAGCCAAATGAATACGGTGATCCCAACGACGGGTGGGTGGCAGGCTTGTGGGCACCGCGAAGATTGGAGAGAACTCCTCGAGGATCGGTTGAAGCCGGGGCTCGATCTGTGGAACGGAAGTAGATGCGGTCTCCTCGGGGTGTGTAATCGGTACGAGCTCGTAGAGGTCGGCGTCGGCGTCCGAATCCAAGAGGGCCAGAAGTCCATGATAGGAGACGGAGCGTGGTGTGGTGTCCTCGCCTTGGAGAAGAATAGCGCGATCCTCCCAAGTGAACCGGATGGATAAGTTACGGTAGTTCGTGGTGACGTCGCCCAAGTCTTGTAACCACTGAGCGCCTAAGATAACGTCCGGACCCTCCACCTGAAGGATATAGAGGTCGATGTCGAACCGATGGCCCTGTAAAACAATGGGAGTACTGAGACACACACAATTGCAACGTAAAGATGCGCCGTTACCCACAAAAACACGAAACGGAGAAATAGAGTGCACAGGTAGACTTAGCTTTTCCGCGACGGCGGGTTTGATGAAATTATGTGTGCTGCCGCCGTCTATCAACACAAACACCGGAATGTCCTTAATATGGCCTGTCAAACGCAGAGAACGCGGTTGGAGCTTGGTGCCCAGAGTGTGAATGGACGAGACATCGCCGGTAATGAGCATGTTGGCGCCCTCGGTGTCGTCGTCAGAGTCGTGGGTGTCGCTGTGCAAGGCCGCCTCATCATCGTCACCAATCAACGCGTAAAATTTCTTGCTACAGACGTGGGAGCGAGAATATTTTTCCGGGCAATAGTAGCACTCACCCCGCTTTGCTTTCTCGGCGCGCTCGGCGGCGGAGACACGAATAATAGGGTAATCGCGTGGGGGGCCCGCGGTGTCTGTACGACGGGGTGGAGGGGTGGTGCGTGGTGGCTCCGACGTCCGTGCATGAGGTGGTGTGTACTTAGGGCCTTGCCGGGGATCTTTCGAGTCGGTTATACGCGGAATGGAAGAAGGGACAGCCTGCCCGGAGAAACTAGTGGCTAATTGACGAGCTAAGGCCATGGCGTCGCACAAAGAGGCCGGGCGACGCGTAAGTAACTCCGCCTTCAAATATGGACTGAGACCTGCGATGAACAACGAAGTAAGGGTGGAATCTCCGATGTTGCCGACTTTGGGAAGCACCGGTTCGAACGCCGCAAGATAATCATCCAACGAACCGGTTTGGCGTAGGGTCGCCAAACGTCCCACATAATCTTCATAAAGGTCGGGATCGAAGCGAAGTTTGGCGTCGAGGAGAAAGTCGTCCCAAGAGTTATTAGAATTATTTGCTTCCCAATAACTGAACCACTCGGCCGCGGCGTCATCCAATAAAAATTCCGTGAGATACAAACGATCCGCTAAAGGTGTGAAGGAGTGGTTGTAGTATTTCTGGATCCTCTTAATCCAACGTGTGACATTAGTTCCGTCGAAGCGTGGCGGATCGAGCTTCAATTTTGGCCAATCGTCGGGATTAAAGGACACGGGCTTGGTGACCGTTGAAGGTGGGACTTGCCAGCCGCGTGTAGATGTAGGTGGCGACGCCGTGTCCGGAGGTTTGCGGCCGAGTTTCTCGACGGCGTTGAGGAGCTGTGTGAGGTGTTCGTCCATGCTGCGATTAACTTGAGTTTGCTGGCGTGTGAAGGCTTCGTGATCGAAGCGATTGGACATCATCTTCTTCTCATTCTGTGCGAGACGGGTCTTGACATCGAACATCATTTCGCCCAATTCCTGAAGGGAATATGCAACCGGGGGTTCGGTTGAGGAAGACGGCGGTGGTATCGACATCGTGGAAGAGGCGGGGGAAGAGAAAGCAACGAGAGCACCAGATGATAGGCCTTAGGGATCGAACACGAGAGGTGTTCGAAGAAAGTTCTCACTCAGAATATGGTCACTCCAGCTGTTCGTAGAAATGTTTCAATAAGAAAATCAATTCATAAACTAAAAATTGATGAAGAACGCAAGTAGGGTTTGAGAAAGAAGTATTTTATTACTTAATTCTCCATGACTTCTTCTAAAAGAATTCTACAATATATAGAATTCTACCTGCTTGATTCGGACTTACGACACGGGAAAGAATCAAGAAGAAAACCCGCGAAGATTGACTCAATCTATCCTATTCTATAGAAATACTCATAATAAGGAAACAATCGTAATTAAAAGATACACTTAATGATCAACAAAATCTTGGTACTTCATTGGCTTTGATCTTATCCGTTTGGGCCTCGGACTCTTCTGGATTGCCGTCGGTCGAATGGGCTCGAGTGTCGAACTTGGATTAGTTGCTGCGTCAGACGTCGGCTGGACCTGGGCCGAGTCTGCATGGGCTGTACGCGGGGAGTCTGCATGGGCTGTACGCGGCGAAGCCGTATCACGTTGACTTTCTGACTTGAATCGCCATGTCATTGACCTTCTTTTCGATAGAAGCCATGTCGTTGATCACGTTCTCAAGAGCTCGATACAAGGTTTCGTCGGAGCTCATGGTTTTCGTATAGTATGTGATTCGATCCACGATACGAGATTCGATTGCGTCTTCAGCCGCGTAAGCTGCATCTGCAATGTCGATCTCCAAGGGATCTGCTTCTGTGGTGTAGTTGAGATGGGGAGTATAGCCTTCGAGGGATTCCTGCAAGAAGGTAACTTTGGCTGTGAGAGAAGCAACCTGTTCTTTGTGGAGGGAGACAGGAGGATGAGGATGACGATGAAGGTCATCTATGGTATGCGTGAGAGAAAGTAAAGCTGCATAAGCCGCCATGATTTTGAACTTGTGCTTATCTTCGCAGTGTTGATAAAAATGAGATCTGGTGATTCTCATCTATGAATATATTGTGCAATTGGAAAATTAACCATATTATAAATTTCTTTTGAAATATTATATTGGTGCGAGCAGAACTGGAGAGATGCTGGTGTATTAATAGAATAAAATATGAAACCTTTGCATGTGGCATGTGCTGTCAAATTAATGTAAGCAGATTGAATCTAAAATGAAGACCTGTGAGGCTAAATCGAGGAAGAATAATAGTAAAATAAACACACAATCCAACTGGTATTAATTTTAGCCCACAATTTTAGATTAATTAAGGGTTCTCATGTTTAAGCTAATCCAAGATTAAGCTCGTAGTATCCGTAAAGAAATAATACATTAAAAATTCATTTTAAAACCATTAACAATAAGTGTAGAATAAACACATGTCACGCGTGCTGAAAAATGAGTGTCACTAAATGAAGGATAGAGGGAATACAAATTTGAGGAGATAGTACAGAGAAAACTTGTAAGCTCGATATACTTTGTGGAATCTAACTATGTACCAATTCTGTATAGTGTATAGTAGCTCACAAAACTAATCTAAAAAAAAGTTTATTCACTACACAAACTTTGTCACATATCGTTCGCCATATAAACTTTCAATTTTTTGTGTAAGTTTATAAACTTAGAAAGTTATTCAATTTTTCCACGATTTCAAATTCCAAAGTGATAGAAACCGACATGACAAATGAAAAATAGATGAAAATTTAATTCAAAATTCCACATATAAAATTCAATATCCACATGTAAAACTATAATAGAAAATAAGGATATAAAAAAGAAAATGACCTGGTAAAATAAATTAAGCGAGAATTATATAAGATGAACAAGAACAAGTCACCAGAAATTAAAGAAGAAGAAGAAGAAGATGGTGATTCTGATTTGTGAATATGTTGTGCAACTAACTATAAGTAGAGCAGTCAAATTTAGCCCGAAAAAACCCGGCCCAGCGGGTAGTCTTAGCCCACCCGTAGTTTGGGCGGGCTTGGGTTATAAAATTCTAGGGCCCGATGAAATTTTGGGCCGGCCCAACCCAACACAAGATGCTCAAAAGCCCGATGGGCTCGGGCGGCCCGATCGGCTTGATAATTTTTACATTATAATTGTCTCATGGGCCAAGTTTGAGCATTGATTTTTACGGCCCGATGAAATTTTGGACCAACCCGACCCGAATTTTGTCTCATGCACGACGGGCTTGGGCTCGGGCCAGCCCCGCCCAAGCGTTTGACAACCCTAACTATAACAAATAATCAAAAGAGGGGAAAAAGAAAACTAATTAAAGGCAACTTGGAAAGTTTGGCACCGTATAAGTTAATTAACTCTATGATTTAACTATTAGAGTAGTTGAAATGTCATACAAGTCCATTTATGTGTTTGTATTGTTTGGAACATTTACCTTATTATAACAAAATTTAGAAATATTATGTTGGTGCAGAAATGGAAAGATACTACTAATATTAATAAGTGATAATGGTCAAAAATAGTCACTTAACTTAACAAAAAAATAAATTCTAGCCACTAACTTTAAACATATAAATTATAGCCACTTTCATTGTGATGACAAAAATAACCTTAATAAAATATTATATAAATTAAATAAATAAACCTAAAAACTACTCCACCCCACCCTCTCTACCTTCTTCCTCGCGCACGCCTGTTTCTTCTTGTTTTCTTTTTCCTTTCTTTCCTTCTACTTACCAACCACTTTATTGTTCAATGAATGTGTAGTATTCTTTGGAGCATTAATTAGTCATATCATTATAAAAAATAGAAATATTAGTATAATTATTTTTTTCTAGGTATATACATTCTTTTAAGTCGAAGGACTGATGCCAGGTTAATAATATAACATATTGCATCTATGGCATCAAAAAGATTAGACTAATTATTTATTGGGTAAACAATCTTTTTTTATTTTTATTTTTATTTTTTATTTTTTTTGATCGGACAAATATTAGATGTTAGATTAGTAGTTAGTACACCAAACTCCTAAGAACTCCAAGACAATCTTTTTTTATTTATTCTCTACCTCCAAAATCTTCACAATAATGTCATAATGATGTCGTAAAAAAATTAATTTCTATTTTATTTTTATACATTTAATATGATTACCAACTTAAAAGAAGACATGATATATAGTTAACATATGTACGTGTATCCTTAGTACTCTCTGTCTGGATCAACTTGACACGTTTCTTGAATGTGTCAATAATAGAAATGTGTAAAATGGAATGAGATGGATTTACTGACATTTCATCGAATTAAAAGTGAACAAAATATTGCAATTATTTGAGATTTATCTTTTTTCGTCTTCAAATAATTTATTTACTATTCATAATGAATTAATTATATTAAATAAGAAGTTCTACGTGCATAATCTTTATTAATATTCAATAAAATTTCCAACCATATATATACAAGATTGAGTAACGCTCCAATGCTCACCGTGGACATACTTAATATGTCCACGGATAATGTGGCAATGCTTTAAATAAGGAAATTAATTAAAATACATACCATAAAAATTAAGCCCTACCAAAACAAACTAAACCTACTAAAAAAAAATCAAACCCTAAAAAGAAAAATATTAACGACGTGGCACCGCTTGGCGGTGGGCACATTAAGTATGTCTACCGTGGGTAGGGGCGTTTCTGATACAAGATTTGACTTGTGACTTGAAAGACACACACAAACACAAAGCTCACGATACATCTTATTCTCCAAACACCAAAAATGCAAAATATATTAAAACACAATAATTAGAAATCAAAAATCATAGAGTAACTTCTCAAATAGCTCCATATGCGGTTTAAGCAACGTGATCGCAAGCAATGTGTCTCCTTCCTTTTTAGGATCAACAAACCAAAAGCTTTTCCCTTCGAACAAAGCCGCAGCCGGTCCGGCATAAACCGGTTTTCCCCACCCGAAATCCGCCTCGTAGAACGGCAGCCGGACCCAGCTCGTTATCCCGAAGTTCGGACACTTCACGTTCTTATCACTCCGCACCATGCTGTCGGACTCCGGCAGCTTCATCTCCACGTAGTCCACCGCCGACCTCAAGTACTCGTCGTCCATCCGCGCCACCGCCTCCCGCACTTTCCCGGCCGCGTACTCCAGCGGGTTTGAGGCCAGCTCTCCGCACGTGACGGTCGACGTTGTGTAGAAGATCCCGTTGCCGAAGTAACGCGGCGGGAGCGGCGGCCGCAGCCGCGACCGGCCGTCAACCGGCAGCTGGAGCCTGGACTCCTGATCGGAGGGCAGGCCGCGGGCCATGCAAACGCAGCGCCACACGTGGCCCGCCGCCGCCTCGTACGTGGTGTAGCTCCGATCCTTCTTCCCGTTGCATGCTTGCTTGAGGGCGGTGAGGTGGTTGCCGGTGAGGGCGAGGATCTTGAATGACGTGTCGTCGGAGATGTTTAGTGGGGCCTTGAGCGAAGGGAAAGGCTGGTGCTCGGTGTGGGGGAACTTTGGCTGCGGGGGCCGGCGGGAGGAGAGGAGGAGGCGGCGGTCCAAGAACGGAGGGTCCGCGGCGGCGGCGTTCCTGTCGCCGAGGGCGATGCGGGCCCACGTGTTGATGTAGTGGAGAGCGGCGATCCCATCTACGAGGTGGTGCTCGGTCACAACACCTAAGCAGACCCCACCGCACTTGAAGCGAGTTAACTGCGGCGAAAACAGACTGATCATTAGCAAAACAACATGCACTACAAGGCTCCATCAATTGAATATATATATACAAAAAAATATAAAATAACTAAATAGGACAAATGAAATCGGAGAGAAGTAATAATATTAATACGTAATTTTTTATTTTTATTTCAACTAATAGTTATTAGGGAAATCGCATTAAAATATACAATCTTTCGTCAAATTTTAATTTTGCACATGCGCTTTAAAATTTGCTTATAAATACATAGTCATTCAATTATTTCTGATTGTGCACATGAGGTCGTTTTTTTTTTTCTTCCTAATTTTGTCAGATATCATGCTAATATTGAAGTCAAAAGTTGGATCTGTTAAAGCTATATATCATTTGTATATGTGAGGAAATTAGAATTAGTACGAAATCTGATGAAATTAGAAAAAAAATTGAAATTGTGCGGAGAATCAAAATAATTTGAAAAGTTGTGTGAAGAATTAGATTTTAAACTAATTTTTATTGTATTTTCTAGTAATATTTCTTTTGTATTATTTATTTTTTCGGGATCGGACTAACTACAACTTCTTATGCATGTTGATAAGACTTGTATCAGCCCGGCCTCCTAATGTAGTTATGCTATGAGAGCAAAATAAATTATTTGTGTCAATTAATTCACTTGGCCACAACCCAAAATAGTAAGACTTTATAAAAACATTCAATGGACCGCAATACGAGTCTGGACTGATGCAAGTGTATCTCATGCGTGTTTAGGTTTTTGAAGAGAGAGAAAAAACTTGAATGCCACGTCACCTGCATCAAGGAAAGTGGGAAGCTGGAGATTCCATGAGAATAGTCCACTTTGGGAACGAACTTGACGTCAGCCCTAGGGCTGAAATCACCCATATCATCCAACGTGCCGTCGCACTCCGCCTCCACGAACAGCGCCCCTTCGCCGTTGCAGTTGATCTCGAGGCGGCCGTTGTCGTCCCTCCTCAGTCTCCCAGCAAAGGGGTAGAACTCAACCAGATTCCGGCTGAGCGCCGCCATGAGCGCCGCCGCGTCGAAGAAGCCGGGGGAGCCATCGGAGCGGAAGAAGTAGACGGTGCGGGAGTGGTAGGATGCAGGCAGTAGTAAGTCCAAGCTCGACAGCCACAGAGCGCCGCTCGGCGTCTCTTCCATCGGCTTCACCACCGTCGTCTTCTTCACACTGATCTTCATGCTTCAACCAGAGAGAGAGAGATAGAATTAATGGAGTGATAAGAAAATAATGGAGTAATATATAGGAGATGCAAATTCGAAATCCACCGACACTTTATGAGAAACATTAATCACCCCATACTGATATTTTGCGTGGCCAACTTTGAATCATTCATCAAAGCTCAAAAATGAATACTCCATGAATACTACAAGAAATTCAGCTTTCATCCACACATGGAAGTGTGGCTAAAAATCCAACTATATGTGAATAAAAGATTTGCTTCCACACATAATATAAATGTCACCATGTGTGGCTATCTCCTTGTCAAGAAAAGTATTTACCTACACATAAATATATGTGTGGATAAATCATTTATTACCCACACATATATATGTTGCTAAATATATATCTTATGTGTGAGTAAATATATTTTTGATATAATATAAATATGATGTGGAAATGACATGGATGATGACACGTGGCAAATTGTATATGTGTGGTTAAAGTATAACTTATGTGTAGATAATTTTTATTTTCGTAATTAGTCTTTTTTTTATGGTAATTAGGTATCACAAAATATATTATTATTTTGAAAATAAATAATTAAACGTATGTAGAATATTTGTTTCTTGTGGAGGATAATTACTTTTGTACTTTTAATACAATCAAATATTTACCTTTTAAATATATCAATTATTCAAATATATATTTAACTAATATGTCAGATATTGAATATTAACTGATTTTAAAATCATAAATTAAAAATAACTTATGCTGTAAATTAAAATATAATCGATTTTGGAGGGTTTTTTTTGGATTTAGGCGGGGAATGTGAATTTTTTTGAATTTCGAAGATGTTGTTATTATTATTTTTTTCTTTGTTCTTAATTACCTTTTTCTTATTAACAATTTATTATGAGGGAAATACATAATCGGACGTGTCCGAGCAAATCGGAAAAAATTAACAAACACTAATGTAAGCACAATGATTTGAAATTAATTCCTTTTCATTGCTCATTTTACTTTCGTGGAATATAGCTAGAAGTGAAAGGGATATATATTTACGTATGCAATGCAACTGACAATTTTATTATTTTTATTTTCTTCTTCGAGATATATATGATTATATCAACATATTAATTCTATTGTCGTTGTTTTTTCATTATGCTTAAAAATGGTTGATAATTAATAATTATATGAATAAATATCAGCACATGGATGATTAAAAATTATAATGTTGAATAATTTTTTAAAGTTTTCCTCGTAGACATAAAAGAGTTCTCTATATTGTTTAAATAGAAAATAAAAGAATAACAATAGGCAAACGTGTGCAGATAATGTTTATTACTATTAGTTTGCCACGTAGGCACAAACAAATTATAAATAAAACATGGTTAAATTAATTAAAATAAATTAACTAACGTTAAAATATAGATATGGCTAAAACATTTTTGTCACATTTATTAAATGTCAGTTACAATCTAAAACCGTCAAGTTGATTTGTCTACATATATTGGAATTATGTGTGGTTAAACTATGACACATTATTATGTGTGGAAACTAGAACCAACTATGTCATAAGAATTATGAACTAATCGAAAAAGATTTTCTCAAGATCAAACGGCACCACAGCTGTTTTGATAGAATGTACAATTGCAATACGTAGTATTCCCTCCGTTTCACTTTATTAGTCTTATTATTCTTTTTCATCTGTCTCATTTACTAATCTCATTTCCATAAAAGGAAATGAATTAGCGGTGGAGATGGCCCCATAAAACCCTTAATCTTATAAGCTCTTGATTATTGTGTCAAAAACAAATGAGAATAATGAAGTTGAAGTTGAATGGAGATAGTATAATTTATGAAAAACATAATTCCATATCTAAATGAGTATGGTTGCAAAAAAAAAAATTAAAAAAATTAAAATAAAAAAAAAAGGAGAAGAAGAAGATGATAATGTGTGTGTCTCTGTTTAGATCATTGTCAATGCATATGTCTCATAAGCAATATTACCATTCAAGATCGAAATGTACAAGAGGACAAATAATTGTAAAATTCATACTCCCGCGGTCCCATTTTAATATTTTATACTTCACATATATTCATATGAGACTAATATAATGGCACGGAGAGAGTATATTATTATACTCATGAAGCATTAATTCAAAACTTAAATTAGGATTCTACAATTTTCTTTCCTTTTCATGAGTATAATAATGCATATGGATGAGAAAATCGTAGAATCCTAATTTGAGACTTATTTAGGGAGTTTTCTCAAATCACTATATTAAAAGTCGCCGCTTATAGCTAATAGACAACAATGCTTCTCTATTTATCGTGGGCATATACTTAATATGCTTACTGCTGATATGATAGTGATACGTTGGTCATTTTTTTCATTTGAGGTTGGATTTTTTAGCAAGGTTTAATTTGTTTAGTAGGGTATATCCGTTGGTACATTAAGTAAGCTCATATTGGGCATTAGAGCATTCTTCGGCTAATAAATATGATAAAATTTTTGCATTATTTTATTTGTAATACGTTAATTGTGTGATTTCGTAAATTAAAATCTCACAGTCCAATTATAAAAAATTCAAGGAATTACACTGTTTCTTATTTCTTCTAGTTTTTTATGGGATCTCCTCATATTTCCTTATATTTTCTTATTTTAAAACCTTTAAGATTACACTTTATTTAAGAGGAATCTCACCGTTAAATTGCATTTTGGTAAATATATTTATTCAGTAAATATATTGCATTTTGGTGGATATATTGTCACTGTTAAATTAAATAGCCCAACCTAATTCCTCTAAAAGTGTAACATCATTTTTGTTATCATCAAATTATTAGTGGTCCATACTATTTAATGTTGTGTACAACTTATGACAGGATGTAATGTTGTGTATCTGATATTTATATAGGGTTATTTGCTTTTAAAACCACGAACTTTGGGCCGTTTATGTTTGTTCCCATGAACTTTTATCGTTGGCAATAAAAACCACGGAATTTCAATTTTTTGCAATAATCCCATATTCATTTTTTTTCGGCGAAACAACATCCTACCTGGCTTGCTTATGTGGCGGAATTCGACGACGATTGAAACGGTGTCATTTAGGATTAAAAAAACGATGTCGTTTATACACTAGGCTTGTAATTAGGGTTACATATGTTGAAATGGAAATGAAATTGGACACAAAAATTTTGAACGATGGCATCTGCTGGATCGACATCTTCCATCCGCACAAACATGTATCGAACTCCAAATTGTGAGCATTGTTTGGAGATTGACGTCCTTACGTTGCATACGCCGACAAATCCTGGGATGCAGTTCTTCTGTTGTCCAGTTAGAAAGGTGAGAATTGAAAAGCTAAAAAATTTCGATTTCAGGTTCTTAGGAGCGGCCATTTATTGCGATTTTGGAGAGTGTCAGTAGTATAGTAGATGTTGTAGATCAATATTGCGATTTATTGCGATTTTGTTGTAGATGTTGCGATTTTGGAAAGAAATATTAAGGGTTAGGTTTAATTTGAACTTAATTATAGTTGAAGTTAAGTTTGTATTTGCTGAGCTTGATTTGATTCATATTGTGAGTAATGCAGTGGGATGATTGCGATTGTTTTCAATGGGTGGATTCTCCATTACCTTCTTCGTTCTGCCGCAACAATTGTGCTCGTCGCATGAAGGCCGAGAAGGAGAAGTATGAAGCTGAAAAGGAGAAGTATGAAGCTGAACTCAAGTGTAATGCTATGTTAAATACCCTAGATCTTTCAGTCAATTGTGATAACATTTCCTTCACATCATCTTCAGTATTAAGGTCATTGTAGATAAAAGTTTTAGGCTGTTTGTATGAGATTGATTCCCAAGATATATACCCTAATCCCCCGATTATGTCCTCAAGCTCCAGAAAACTAATTGTATGAAGATCAAGGTTATGCCTAGGTACCATAACACCTCCAACATAATGAGGATCTCCTTCAATTGCATGAAAAAAACCACCATGATGAATATAAACACTGAAGCAATCACTGCGACAAATAGCAATTAGGAATTTTGGTCAGAAAAAATTGATATCCACAAACCCTAAATCAATTTGTTTCAGAAAATTACATCCACGAAAAAAACCCTAACACTAAAACAAATAATGCAAAACCACCCATACATAAGAAACCCTAAACTGCCATCACTAAAATATGCACAATACGAACATAATTCTATGGTCCTACATGTTTCCTATTACTCGAACATCAAACAGAAAAAAAATATTTTTGCACTGGACCCCTACCGCGATGACCAATCTATCGGGACCACCACCGCGCGAACAATCGTTCGGGACCCACCACCGTCGTGATAGTAACATGCCTTCGAATCTTGATGGAGATGATTTGTCTTCTACGAGCGAAATTGTATTTTTGTGGGCAGCGTGAATATGTGTTGTCCCCAAATCGACACTCTCAATATTAGATTGGGATTAAAGTAATAAACATTGTCGTTTAGGATAAATTATACCCGTTAAAATAATTTTAGGTCAAAACGTCGTCGTTTGTTGTAAGTTAAGACACATCGACACACCACGTACCACGCTTTTAACACATCAGAGGAAGTCTGGCTGCCAGGTAGGATGTTGTTTCGCCGGGAAAAACAAATATGGGATTATTGCGAAAAATTGAAATTCCGTGGTTTTTATTGCCAACGATAAAAGTTCATGGGAAAAAACAGAAACGGCCCAAAGTTCATAGTTTTAAAAGCCAATAACCCTATTTATTTAGGGCAATCCTTAAAATAACTACTTTAATATAACAAACCAAAATACTAATCATTCATATGAAAAACACAAAAACTAGTCACTCTTACCAAATACACGAATACATGATACACGACTCATGTATTCATGAAAATTAACCTTGAATACATGAATACACAAATACATGAATATATGACTCATGTATTTGTAAAAATTAACCTTGAATATACGAATACACGACTCATGTATTCGTAAAAATTAACTTTGAATACACGAATACACGATTCATGTATTCGTGAAAATTAACATTGAATACACGAATACATAACTACACGACTCATGTATTCGTGAAAATTAACCTTGAATACATAAGTGGCTAATATTTATATTTTTTTATAAAAGTGGCTAATATTTGTGATTTTTATATGAGTGGCTAGTATCATGGTTTACTATATCAAAGTTACTACTTTTAGGGATTAACTCATTTATTTATGTTTATGCAACTTGCTTGAATTATTATTGCGTGAACTAAAAACTTCAATGTGATATTCCCTGAGGCCTTTATTATTGTCACGGGTTTTAATAAAATGTCAGGTGGTATATTTTTCCGTCTTAAACATAATAATTCAATTTTTATTTCGAGAAGTCTCATTAATAATGGTCAATTCCCGAAATGGAAAAGATTAAAGCTTTCTAATCTTAATCTTTATTTAGTCTCTTATGTATGCACACATCCTAATATAATTTATTCTTCGACGTCTTTTATAATTTTTATGTTATGTTAAATCTAATATTTTGTTTCATATTCATCTTCACCCCTCTATATCCCTCCACATAGAACGTACAACTTCATCTTCTCACTCAAAAACCTACTTCCCTGCATACACAAATTAATTTCTTGTAGGTTAGTCGATCCGTGGGAAAGTCGTATAGCAGAAGATGTGATCGATTTCTATATCGTCGATGATCCAATTCTTGATCAAGGCGTTTGTTGAACAAGCTAGACCAATTTACATACAAGAATAAAGTTGATCCACTCATTCAAGAAAATGCATAAACACACAATATCCCAAATTTTGGGGCACTAATTGGGAAAAATTTGCAATAACTATCATTTCAATGTGGTTAATGTTACAAAAGGCAATTGTATATATTCATTGAACAAACTCAGCTATGGTTGCCAAATGTATCAAATTTTTTTCCCCCTCTTTAATTATTTGATTTGTTCTAGTTAGTTTGCACAATGAATTTATAAATCAGAATCACCATCTCATTTTCATTCACACTGATTATTACAATATTGCCCATTTTTTGAGCTGTGTTTATCTTTTTTTTTAATTAGAGAGCAGCAAATCACAGAATATGCACTATGTAATCTAGCTAATGAAATTAATCATTAAAGGTGGAGAAAGGGAGCAAATTTCTAGTCATAATACAAGTACTTATTATTAACTAATCCAAAGGTAAATAAGAGTTGAAATTAAAAATTTTAAAAAAAATCCAAAGATAAAGAAAAGACGAGTAGCACCATATCCATGCATAATATTCCTCATTCTTCACCACCTGCACATGCAGTTCATTTATACTCAACTAGCATGTGAAACGTGCGTTGCACGTTGAATCTATCGATTTTAGAAGTATATAATCTTACAAAGAAAAAATTAAAAAAATAAAAAAAAATTGGCTAGCTCAAGTAGAAGCCTTGAAATTATAACTTATTTATTTCCATATATTGTATGAGCTTCAAGCAGCCTTTGTTTTTCTAATTCCGAAAATTGCCGTTGTGCACAATTCAAAATTTGATAAGGTAGCTTAACAGTCAAAATTAGTACACAATTCAAAATTAATACAAGCAAATATCAAATGTAGCTTAATACTCTATGGAAAAAAAAAAAAAAAAAAAAAAAAAAAAAAAAAAAAAGCAAATCCTCATACATCTTAATGAATAAATTCCTCCTAACCAAAAATTTTGTGTCGGTTCCCCGCATGCATTATCTGAACATCATTAATCAGCTTACCACATGGCTCTCACTAAAAGAAATAAATGAGTATTATGAAATATAGTGCATCATAGTATAGTATGCAAGAATATATGTATTTCTTATCTGAAATATAGTGCATACATGTATTTGAAATCTATGTGTTACACTAATAAACAAAAATCTCAAAGCAGCATTTGAATGTCAAATCTAATCGAACTGAATGGTCCAATTCAGTTTTAACCATGAAAAGTCATAATTATATATATGGATGATAGTGCTTCATCATCTTCCGTAAGATGCTTGGAGTCACTTCTTTCATATATTCCATCCTATGTATCATTTCTAACCTCATCGATCATCCATACTTAGAGAAACCGGTTTAATTGCTCCATTGGCTGATATGATTTGCAATACCGATCACTTTGTCGGGGTATGTATTTCCAAGAAACGTGAAATATTTATATATTGTTCGTAATTTATATCATTATACCGAACACAAATTTTGCAAAGACATGCGTGATGGCAATATTTGACTTTTGGTGTAGCATATTTTGCTGTTATTTTCCTTCATTTTTTGCCAAATCTTCCCACAGACATATCTTTATTTCTTTTGGTCTGTAAAAAGAAAAACAGAAAATTTAATACATACATACATATATATATATATAATATGAAATTAAATTAAAATATAATATAAAATTAAATCATTTAAGAGCATAAAATAAGTGACTTATTTTTTATTTCTGATAATAATGTTTCTCACAGTCCAAGATTTTCCTTCAGTTTTCCCATTAACGACTTTGGTGCCTTCACCACAGCTCCCGTAATATATGTGCAAGGTCATATTCATTAAATATAATCATATATAACATATAATATATGTTTAAAATCCATGTGTATGAGAATCTAGGGGTGAGTATTCGGGTTTCGGATCGGGTTTTTAGTAAAAATTGAAAAATCGATAAAAATTCGGATTTTGAAAAATACACCTGAACCCGAACCCGAATTGAAAAAAAACTCGAACCCAAAAACTCGAAATTAATTTCAGTTTTTACCCGAAATCTAAATTATCTTAAAAACATAGAAAGTATATATTTTGCTTTATTCACTTCTAAATTTAATCAACACTAATTTCCATCCGAACTCAATACTAATAATATTTTACTACAATAAAATCGTAATAGCAAAATTATCCATAATCCATTACAATGCCTATTATCCATAATCCATTGATAAATATTACAACCTGAGAAGAGAAGAATGAAAACCTAGTTATTTTATTAGTTTTATAAATTTTATATAAATATATAATATATTAATAATAATTCTAATAAATATAAATTTGGGTTTTGGATTTTCGGGTTTAAAAAAAAATTACCCGAACTCGATACCCGAATAGCACAACCAAATAAACACGAATTTATGAAAAAACCCGAATAACCCGAACTGAATTTTTATTTCGGTTTGATTTTCGGGTTTCGGCTAATAGTGCTCTCCCCTATGTGAATCTTGAAGGATGATGAATAACATTGGAAATTATTTTTTTCACAACATAAAATTTGTATTGCACGTTCCAAACTCTTCTTTTCCCGCTATTGGTTTCATCCTTAAAGAGCATAATATAAGTGGCTTATTTTTTGTTCCTGATAGTAATGTTTCTCATAAGTTTTCCCACTAACGACTTTGGTGCCTTCAGCTTGTTCCATAGCTCCCGTAATATCTGTGCAAGGTCATATTCATTAAATATAATCATATACAACATATAACATATGTTTAAAAATCCATGTGTGTGTAAATCTTGAAGGTTGATGGATAACATGTGAAATTATACTTTACGTGTTTTGGGTTATGTGAAAATAGTACGATCTCAATATGAAGAACGACAGAGCATAGAATGATGTATATTAACTAAACTTTAGGTTAACGAAAAATCCATGAAATTATGCAAATTTTACATGTTCATCTATGTTGAATAACACCAAGAAAGGAAGAGAAGTCTGATTAAAAGCACACGTCTCATAAACTCAATTAAACAGATAGCAAGAATATGAATAGATGGAACTCACCATAAATCTATGGTACAATTTGATAGATTATTCAAGTGAATTTAAATGAATCGAACCCCCTCTTGCGCCTCCATCTCTATGAATTTCTGATCCACAGCTCGGAACTTTAATCTTTTTCATCTCCAATTGAGAATATGAGAAAGATACAAAAAGCGTCTTCCCAAACTGTACTATCTATAACCAATATATAAAAGAGTCTTGTTTTACAAAATGTACATCACTTATTATGTCCCTTGTAGAATATTAAATTTAAGGATAATTATGTAATTTTAAAACCTTTATACCGTATATTAAATTTAAGTGTAACGATGGAATTAATATATTATATATTTATAATTAGAGTTTATCTCAAGATCATATCCTTGGAAATTATATCCGATAAAAAAAAATGGAAAGGATTCCTTGGAAATGATATCCCTTAAAGGTTATCAATATTTTATATTTTTAAGAAGAAAAAAAATAGAAAGGAATTAACAACACACACGGCACTTAAACAAATTCACGGTACATCTTCTTCTTCATGAAATTCTGCCATCGATACTGCAAATTTTTTATATTAAAAGAATAAGATTGACTTTAAAATGTATGAAATCATCTATTTAAAAGATAATCTATAGAACACTAAAAAAATATGGGAATAATAAAATAAATATTAATTATTATTTGGAATTTAAAGCATCAATAAAGATGATGATAAGGCACGATCCTTTTTAATTTTTTCATCCGTAAAACTACCAAACTTTAGGTCAACTAAAAAAAATATTAACTAAACTAATAATATATATTAAATTACATTATTACCCTTAATTTGAAATATATTATAAGGATATAATAGGCAATGTACATTTTGTAAAACAAGACTCTTTTATATATTGGTATGGTATAGATATAAACACATATATAGTAAAAATTCATGAAACTAAAAATAGAATCAACATAAACCAAATATCTACAAATTACCTGCTGAAATCCCTAATAAAATGGAAGTTAGGGCTCGCCAAGCGCATTTGCAGTTCTTCTCTTCCCCTAAACAGGTTAACTTGAACATGAAGGGGGGCACCTTCTTCACCATAAAACTCCTCTCGTTCCTCTAATATTCTCTTAACAGAAACCACAACAGTATCGCTGCAACATTGTACGTAGATTGCTCGAAGAGTGGATACTTTTGCGAAATCCAAAGGGATCTCCTTGACCTGATGATTTAAGTAAGCAAGACGAAGCTGCTCGAGGCGTGGAAAATGGGAGCTTTCCGTTGTCCATACATTTAGGCCCTCACAATAGTTGAGAGACAAGAATTTGAGGCTGCGGAATTGGCCTTCAGTTGTTTCCCACTTCCCTCCTTCAAAGCTCCACCAATAGAGCGTGAAACTCTCGAGAAGGGGCAACGAACCTATCTTTTCCAAAACGCCCTTCCCCCAACTAGATACTTTCTTGTCCACTTGCAAATTCAGCTTCTTGAGCAAATGTGGGAAGTTGATGCATTTAAAATCCATCCCCTTCCTGAAATAGCATTGCAAGGACTCGAGTTTATCCAGACACTCGAGGTTGTTGAGACTGTACCTTCCATCATCATCGATTCCCTCTTCATACCTTAAGCTCAGTTTCTTGATATTGGGAATTCTCTTCACCACTTGTTCGCTACACTTGAAATCCTCTATCGCCTCCAACGTGTGAAGATTCCCCAAAACGACACCTTCAGGGGGAGGATTTGCAATAGAGATGCCATTTACGAATTGGACGCTCCTAATGTGAGGCATGTACCAAATATCAGATGGTATAGTAGCGCCGTCTCCGTACGCTCTAACGACTAACGTTTGTAAGTTCCAGAATCGCCAGATCGAACTGGGGAACGGGTATCGTTTGTCAGACGATACATCAAGGAACCGTGAGTTGACTAGCTGATGCAGCCCGTGCCTCGGACTAACCATGCGCGAGTCTAGTACTCTTAGCAAACTCATGCTCTGTTGTGATTGTACTAGGCTTGCAGTTGCACCACAATCATGCCACGTCAACGAACGGGTTAATGATGACATGGCAGCTGCCGCTTCATCCGCTGGCGTGTTACGTGGCATTACTATGTGGCGGCATACTATGCCTTGAGGACTGGGTGTTCTCCCAACCAAACTGTAAAACCTCTGCTTTTCTGCTTCTCTCAAGCTCAAGTCTCTCAACAAGGCATGAATACGGCACCGTTTTATGTTTCCACTTCTCCCTATCTTGTCAATTAGAATCAGATTTCTATCGGCAAGATCCTTTACGTACATTCTCGCTACCTCTTCCAAGCTTTTCCCGCTTATCGGCTTTAGAAATCCTTCAGCAACCCATAGTTTAACGACCCTCGAGATATAAATCACCTCATTTTCAGGAAAAACTCCCATATATAGAAAACATGGTTTCAGATGAACCGGAAGTTGCTTATAGCTCATGTGTAATATTTTCAAGCAACGGTCATCGTCCTCTAAATTCACTACTACTGAATTTAAGTTTCCCTCAACGTATTCCCAAAATTCTCTAGTGTGTTTGGATTTTGCCAAAAGTCCCCCAACAACAGTAATTGACAGTGGATGTCCTTTACAACATAGACTAATTTTTTTCCCGATTTCCTCCAATTCAGGAGGGCAGCTTTTTTCCCCGAACACAGTTTTGGAGAGAAGGTCCCAACTATCAGCCTCATCCAAAAGTTTCATCTCGAGACTCTTAGAGCTAGATAAATGAGAAGCCAAATTTGATAGCCTAGTTGTTACGACTACTCTGCTACCATCTTTATTATCCGGAAAATTCTTCTTAATTTTATCCCATACATGAATGCTCTCCATATCATCAAATATAATCAGATACCTTCTACTATAAATGTGGTTATGCAAAATTGCTCCTAATTCACCCTCACTGCGATTTGGATCAACATTTTGTTGAGTAAGAACTTGCATGAGAATTTGTTTAATGCTATTCTTTTGAGAGACGGTAGCCCAAGCACAAAAACCGAAATGCTCCTTAACAAGATGGTCTTGATAAATGTTTAAGGCAAGAGTAGTCTTACCTGTCCCACCCATCCCTACAATCGGGATGACTTGTAAGTCACGGGCATCGGAAGTGAGCATACTCTTCATTTCAAGCAAGGCATCATCGGCTCCCACCATCATCGTCTTCTTCTGCACAACCGGTTGTGCAGAAGAAGATGATGATGCATAGGAGGAGGAATCGGGAGGCGTTGTCTGCTTGATTCCCATACATTCTTTTTCGACCAACGCCATTCCTTCGATCGCCTTCTCTACAGATTCATACATGTTTGTGCCCTCAGGCCCCTTCAACACATCTGTAACTGATGTTTCTGCGTATTTAGGATTTAAATTGAGTTATTTTCTTAAAAAAATAACTAACTAAACTGGTCTAGTTCAACAAGTACCTTGATCAAGAATTCGATCTACGATATAGAACTCGATCACATCTTCAGCTGCGTGAGCTGCTTCTGCTATGCGACTCTCCAACGGATCCGCCTCATCGGTGTAGCTAACATGGGGATCATAGCCTTCTAGAAATTCCTGCAAGAAACTGACTTTTGCAGTAAGAGACTCAACATGTTCTTTGTTGAGAGAGATAGGAGGGTGAGGATGAAGCTGGAGGTTTTCTATGATATGCATAAGAGAAACAAGAGCTCCATAAGCTGCCATGGTTGTATAATCTATTACTATTTCTTTTGAGTTGCAGAGAAAATGAAGGCAGTTAATTTAAAAGAAAATGTGACCGGGTGTGATTCTGAATTCTCAAACTGGCCACATTTATTAATTTTTGTTTTTATTTAGCATTGAATTGGTAGATGTCCATAATATCCAACATTGAATGTACTTTTGACTTTTCCACATCTGCTATCGCATTGATGAGATATTTTTGTTTGAAAAGTATACATTGATTAGATATTTATTTTTGTTTGAAATTATAAAAGAACTTTGAAGAATGTTCGATATAATTAAATGAAAAAAATGTTTTCTAAAGCTCTTGCAAATTCACGAATTTCCTCATACAAAATTTCATATTTAGATTCTCTAGTAACAGTTGAATTTTGCATCTGTTTGAGGGCATGGCTAAAGATTGCATGAGTTTGAAGCGTACTTCAAAGTATGAATACAGTGGAACATCACAAATATATATTAGTTTTAACTAATTAATTTACAAGGAAAAGGAAATTAGAGAGTTGAAAATAAAGAAAAGCAAGCACTATACATGCATCCATGCATGAAATTATACAATCAAAACCAAATCTACAATTCATATTTGTACCTTAGTTTTCAAATCGAAAACTAAGATGCACACTCGATCTATCAGTCAAACGAAATTAAAGTAAAATTAGGATTCCTCAAGCTCTTGAGCGCTGGATTGTTAAGCCATGAGAGCAGAACTCGAATTTGAAGAGTTGTTTCTTCTTCCCCGTATAATGCTTCTTGTTCCTCTAATATTCTCTTAGCGGATTCCACAGCAGAATCACTGCAAGCATCCACCTCAATCAGTCCAAGTGTTGATATTTCTGCAAAATCTAAAGGGATCTCCTCGAGATCAAAGAGAAAGAAAAGATGAAGGTGCTCAAGTCTTGGAAAGTGAGAGGCTTCCGATGTCCAGGTTCGTAGACCTTTACACCTCTTAAGAGATAAGAACTTGACGCTGCGGAATTGATCTTCGGTTGTTTCCCACTGTTCTTTGAAGGTCCCGCCATGGAGGTTGAGCTTCTGAAGAAAAGGCAGAGTACCAATCTTATCCAATATGTCTTCCCAACATTGGGATATGTGGACTTCCAGAGTCAACTTCTTGAGTGATTGTGGATAGTTAATTTGGCACATCAATTCACTGAAAATGCAGTTCAAGGACTCGAGCTTGTCCAGACAATCAAGATTGGTAAGGCAAAACCTGTCATCGTCAACTCCCTCTTCATAAAATATTTTTAATTTTCTGATATTGGGAATTCTCTCAACCACTTGTTCACTACACGTGAAATTCCTTACCTTTCCCAAGGTTTGCAGATTTGCCAAAACAATGCCATTATCATGGACATTAGGAGGATCCGGAAGATAGAGAGCATCGAAGTAAAGATGCCTTACATGAGACATGTACCAAATATCAATCGGCACACTGATCACTTCATAATTCAAATGACTAGCAATCAATATCTGTAGATTCCAAAATAGACATAACAAACTAGGGAACTCGGTGTCTCTTAGAGTGAAAGAAAAGAACCGTGAGTTAACTAACTGGTGCATGTTGTTTAAGAATTTACCCGGTCTAATGTCGGAGTCTACTATCCTCAGCAGCCTTAAAATGTGACGAGGTGGTAGGTTTTCCTCATCAAGATTCAAAATCAAAGAACGTGCTAAAGGCGCAGACGACAAGACATCTATATCTTCAATCTCTGCTATGGTATTGGTATCAAACATAAGAATCCGGCTCACCTGATCTCCTATCTCGCGTCCTGGGTAGACAGTGTAAAACCCTTCTTTTTGAGCTTCTCTCAAGCACAAGTCTCTCAACAAATCATGAACTTTACAGTACTTTATGCTTCCAATACTGCCCAACTTATGTATCAAAATGAGATTTCTATCGACAAGGTCCTTTAGGTACACTCTTGCTACATCTTCGGGCCTTTTCCCATTTAATGGTTTTAGAAATCCTTCAGCAACCCACAACTTAACGAGCCTTGAGATAAGAATCTCATGATCCTCACGGTAAATCCCCATATAGAGAAAACATGGTTTTAGAT
Source organism: Mentha longifolia (assembly GCA_001642375.2). Taxonomy (NCBI): domain Eukaryota; kingdom Viridiplantae; phylum Streptophyta; class Magnoliopsida; order Lamiales; family Lamiaceae; genus Mentha; species Mentha longifolia. The sequence continues at coordinate 2,183,878 of CM038116.1, forward strand.
GAACTGGCATTTGTTTATAGCTCATATACAATATTTTTAAACAACGTTCATCATCCTCTAAATTCACAATTTCATTTAAATTCTTCTCTATGTGATCCCAAGATTTTATTGATTGTTCGGACTTAGCCAAAAGCCCCCCTACGACAACAATTGACAATGGAAGTCCTTTGCAACTTTTTCCTATTTTCTTCCCAATGTCCTCTAATCCAGAAGGGCAACAACCTTTTTCCCCAAACACAGTTTTGGAGAGCAAATCCCAACTATCATCCTCACCCAAAAGTTTCATCCCAAGGCTATTAGAGTTGGATAATGTTAAAGCCAAGGTTGTCAGCCTGCTTGTTATTACTATTCTGCTACCATTATTATTGTTCGGTAAAAACCTTTTAACCCCATCCCATGCTTTAACGCTCCACATATCATCTAGTACAATCATGAACTTTCTACCATACAGATGTTTATGCAACATTTCTCCTAATTCACCCTCACTCAATTCTCTATTTGGTTCTCTAACTAGTTGGGTAAAAAGTTGTCTGAGAATTTCTAGAATACTATATTCTTGAGTGACAGTAGCCCAAGCACGAATATCAAAATGCTCCTCAATAAGACGGTCTTGATAAATGTTTAAGGCAAGAGTAGTCTTACCTGATCCGCCCATTCCTACAATCGGAATGGTCTGTAGATCGCGGGCATCAGCAGTGAGCTTACTCTTCATCTCAAGCAACAGATCATCAGCACCCACCATCATACTCTTCTTATGAGCAATCGAAGAAGAAGAAGATCTGGAGGATTCTGCAGAAGTCGTTGACGTTGCGTGCAGCTGGTTTTGGAACCCCACAGTCTCTTTGATCTCCACGGCCTCTTCCTCGATCAACGACATGTCTTGAATCACCTTCTCTAGAGCTTCGTACAAAGAATCAAAGCACATCTTTTCCCCATCATTATTTGCGAACTGATCCAAAATGTGGGATTCAATCGCATCTTCGGCTGCGTAAGCTGCACGGGCGATGCGGCTCTCCAAAGGATCTGCTTCTTTGCTGTAGGGGAGATTGGGATTATAGACTTGGAGAAATCCTTGGAGGAAAGTAAGCTTTTCAGTGAGGAGATGAGTTTGTTCTTTGTGGAGGGAAATAGGAGGGCGAGGATGGTGATGAAGGTTATGTATAACATTCTCAAGAGAAACAAGAGCTGCGTAAGCCGCCATGATTTTGAAACAGTGCTCTGTGTTTTTTTTTGAGTAGCAGAGAAAGCAGCAAGCATGTATTGAAAATGGTAGTCAAAGATGAATTGAGCTGGTATGGAAGATTACGAAAAGGGACGTTGTAAAACTAATTAAATAGAGAAAATAGTACAATTGTTTTGCAACTTCAATGCATAAGCATTAAGCATTAGTATGGCATTTGCATTAATGGCTTATTTAACTAATTAATAGCACGCTGTATGTTCCCTTGGATTATGCTAGGGATAATTTTACCAAATATCACTCAACTATACTAATTGGTGCAAAATTATCACTAAACTTTAATTTGTTATATAATTATCACTAAACTCTAATTCTGTTCCATCTACAATTTTCCGGTCAAATTTTATCTTACGTGACAATCGGAATGCCACGTAGACAACCACATATATATATATATATATATATATATATATATATATTTTAAATTAAAACAAAAAACTATTGTTTAACCTAATTAATTACTACGGATTATCATTTAACTTCACGCAAAACAGCGCGTATACAGAAACTTCTTCGGTGGCTTTCACATATGATCGTCCTTTGAAGCAGCGCCGACTTTCTCTATGATTTTCTTCTAGTGCCGCCGAAACAATTTCAAAGAGTTGGTGGTAAGATCATACGTATGGTTTGTACTCTCGGATTCTTCAATGAATTGATTTCCAATTCATTTATACCCCTTGAACTTATTATTCTCGTTTCCATTTCTTCTTGTTCTACTTCTATTTCTTGTTTTTCTTTTTCCCAATTTGAGTTTCATTGTCAATATTATATATTTATTTTGAACTTTTGAGGATAAATCATGCAGGTTAAGCGAGTTCATATTGGTACCTTCTTAACCTCCCTTGAATTATATATGTGCTTGTTTCATTTCTCAAAAGCAACTACTAAGATTCAATTCATTTATCTAGTTTGTCGACATGATGGAAGCTCATTGAATGTGTACCTTCTATTTGATTTTATGCAGAATTATGACGATGGATTGGAGATTAAGGTCTCGAGGAGGAAGCATGCCTGAATATGGTAATATCATTTTTAAACTAAGACTTAGCGTTCAAAGTAGCTGGTTAATTGTATGAGATTCATATATTTCAGGGACTGATTATGAGTACTTCAGTATATATATGCACCAAATCAAGAAAACTGCTTCAAATGAGTTTAAACAAAGTGCAATTGGCTATATTGACTATTGTAGTAGTGACAAGATATCACTCCTAGAGATCAAAAGCATGGCCGCAGAAGTAGAAATTGAAGCATACATATTGACATCTTTCTCATGTCACTATCTATAAAAAGAGGTATTGCTACTTCACAAAAATGATAGACTATCTTTGCGTGTTTTAGCCGCTGCTCATAGTGCTCATAGGTGAGATTTCAAGTCCTGAAAATTGAAAATACATAAAAGCTCACTATGCTGAAAAGTTGAAAGAATTCGGTCAGACATTTCATCGAACATCTCATGGGCTTTTCCAGACTTGCTCACTACTATCATCAGCTTCAACACGATGCCTGCGTTCTTGCGCGATAGCTTCTCTGGGATGATATTGTGTACTCTAACTCAATAATCTTTCAAATGGAACTAAGACTCCAAAAGGGATGCAAAAAGCTGGGGATCATTAAATTACATGCTATGTGTAGTGTAGTTTATAACACTTTTTATTCCACCAATTCTTCGCAATCGTTCGACGCATCAGAAGAAAATCAAAGAAAAAGTACTGTAGTTGTTGCTTCTTCAAAGCACGCCCAAGAAATTCATTTTTTTTTTCTTCTGTGAGGAGATTGCGTTTCAACACATTTTTTTTTTATATTTATTTGAAAAAGTAATATATTGTTATCCATGTGGCACTCCGGTGGCATACGTGGCATTCTGATTGCCACGTAAGATAAAGTTTGACCGGAAAATTGTAGATGGAACAAAATTAGAATTTAGTGATAATTATGTAACAAATTAAAGTTTAGTGATAATTTTGCACCAAATAGTATAGTTCAATGATATTTGGTAAAATTATCCCGATTATGCTAATACGAATCTCTAATTATTTTATATTACACCCTCATCAACATATTCAAACAACAATAACAATATCATGAATTTAAATGTTACCTGCAATCACCATCTCGGCAAAAGAGGAAACAGCTTTGTCATTAAATTTATCTTCTTCTTCTTTTTTGCGAACAAACTATTATAAAAGAGTCAATTCTTACAATTTTTGCTTTGGCTATATACCCTATATTCTAAATCTATTTTAAAGGTAACAAAGCAGTTTTGAACATAATTTTATTATTAAATTAAATTTATATAAACGTCTTTCCTACTTCAACTACAATTACGCTTCTTTGTTTTTATTTATCTTCTCAATTTTCCAATATCATTATTCATCTCCTCAAGAATCTATTGTTTCTAAGTGCTATATTATAAAACTCACAATAATATATATAAATAGTGAAATATAACAAAAATTAATATTATTTTTAACATATTTTTCAAAATTAATAAAAATAACGGATCTACGTGCAACGCACGTAATCTCTGCTAGTATTCATAAAATTATCGGGAGAGGATCCGGTGCTATGTACCAAAGCACAGCACCATAAGCTGAGCCCAATACATTGACGTTTTTTATTTTTTATTTTTTTAACTTTTTTTTCTTCCTAGTTTTTCTTTCTTTTTTGTTTAATTTATGTTATTCCTTTAATATGTACGGAGTAGTACCTATCTTTAATACATTGATGTGATAACTGAGTAAAATCATACATAAATAATATTATTAAATCCTAATTATATTTGAAAATGTCCATTAGGATCTCCATTTCATATTTGGTATTATAATTGTGTTTCAAAATTTATTTTCTATTAGTTTTATGTTTTTTTTAATTAATTTTTTTAAAAAAAATGAGTTAGTTTAATTTTATGATTATTTTCAATGGTTTACATATCTAATTATAAATGTCTATAATGATTTAATTTAATTTTATAAATGTCTATTATAATTTACAATAATATTTTTTTATTATATAAAAATAATGTACTCATAAAATAGTACGTACAAATTAAATTTTAGGACACATTTGAGACACCGAATTTGGAACGGAGAATCACATCCCGAAAAATGTACACTATAATAAAAGGTGATATTAACATACTCATACCTTATTTATGAAAATATCAACTATAACATAATTGATTAGCTAATTATTTGTGCTGTGGATAAAACGTGACGTTTTGTTTGCTGCTTCCCCCCCCCCCCCCCCCCCCCCCGCCCCCCCTTTTCTTATTATTGCATCAATAGTTTTGTTTTGTTTTTTCCTTGTTTGATTTTCACTTCTTGATTAATCGTCGTTTTATAAATTTATGATTGTCTTTTAGTTCATTGAGTTAATAATTATAATCATAAATGCTCCACTGTCCACCCGTTGGCACATTTAATATACTCACCATTGATGTGACAGTGTCATGCTCGTAATTTTTTCAGTTAGAGTTTAGTTTTTAATTTTAGATTTAGATTTTTTTAGTATGGTTTAATTAATTTTGATATGATTTCTATTAACTTCTTTATTCATTCATAAGCATATCAAGCGTGCCCGTGGTAGAAATTGAAACATTACTTGTAGTGATCAATTTTAAATTTTAACTAACCATTTTAATTAAGGTTAAATAATATAATATATATAATAAACCCTTATTATGAAAATGATGAATTGAAAATTGAATAAATATATAAATTAATGTTGAGACAATGTACTCTATATAATGTAAAAACATAAACATCAATAAAAAATAAAAATAAAAACTAAAATGCAATAACAGGAAAAGAAAAATAAAAAATAAACAAGCAAAAAGAAAAAGCGAACAAAACGTCACCGTTCTAACCACAGCACTTGGTGCTGTGCTTCAAGCCACAACAGGGGATCCCCCTATTTAAAGGGTAATAAGGTAATTTGATTTAATAGTAGCATTGTCCTACGATAATTCTTTTTCTCAATTCTTATTGCAAAACTAATTAAATATAAACAATAGTACAAGTTGTTCAATTTGAAATGTACACATTAGCATTAAACTTTTGGTATATGCCATGTGCATTAGTTTTCTCAACATGTCACATTGTCACCCTATGCAACTTTTTCCAATCCTTTTTCGTATTTCCTCAAATTTCTTCACCAAACACAGCTATTATCGCTTCATCCAAACATATTTTGGTACATGGGAGAAATTATGGGAGGAAACCAACCTACAGAATGAGAAGATGAAGTTGTTTTTTTGGAGTAAACACTATGATTTAAGTTGCTCTTGTTCTTTGTATTATACATCCTCAACATATTCAAACAACAATAACAATATAATGAAATTAAATTAAATGTTACCTGCAATTATCATCTCGGCTAAAAAGAAAACAGCTTTGTCATTAAATATTCATAAAATTACTCAAGTCTATACATAGAGAATGAATTCAAAAGGAGAGTGAAATCTGATACTTGAAAACAAAATCTGCTCATCACATTTGCCCCCCTCCTCGATGCAAGAGGGGGAAAGAAAGTAACAAGGAAAAGTAGAAGACAGTTCTTATAAAACCAAATCTACCCCTCTTTCCTCACTATATATATATGGAACAGAGAACCTCCGGCTCCAGAGTCGTCGCCTTCTTCAAGTGTGTTGCGTGCTCTCTACCGAATGATGATTGTGGCACCAACGAAACGAAACAAAACCGATGTCACACGGCAATAACGAATGTGATATTTACATGAAAGGAATCTGCAATTATAAAGAAAGAAAGAAAGAAAGAATGTGCAAAAATTGTAAAAGTGGTCTTAACTTAAGTTCTTGAAAGGGCACTTACAAGAAAATTAAATGGAACGAACCTTTAGAAATAGGAACTTTAATCTTGCATAGAGGCTGCTAGAATATATGGCTGTTTTGTACCTTAGGATTCATGCAGTCGCTTTCCCATGCACCACCTGTTGCACACTCCATTTATCAGTTATCAAATGAAAGGAAAATTAGGAATATCAATCTAAACCAAATCTACAAATTTTTCGTACTTTTATCAGTCTTCATCAAGACATTGTAACATGAAAATTAGGACTCCTCAAGCTCCCCAGTGCTGGATCGTTCTTCCCCCAGAGATCAGCTCGAACTTGAAGGGTTGTTTCTTCCTCCCCGTATAATTCCTCTTGTTCCTCTAATATTCTCTTAGCAGATTCTACAGCAGAATCAGGACACCAGCCCAAGACAATCTCTCGAAGCGTTGATATATCTGCAAAATCTGAAGGGATCTCCTCGAGATCAGAGAGTCTAAAAAGACGAAGGTGCTCAAGTCTTGGAAAGTGGGAGGCTTCTGATGTCCAGACTTGTAGACCTCCACACTCCCAAAGAGATAAGAATTTGAGGCTGCGGAATTGGCCATCAGTTGTTTCCCATTGCCCTTTGAAGGTCCCATTATAGAGTTGGAGCTTCTGAAGAAGAGACAGAGCACCAATCTTATCCAATATATCATGCCAACACTGAGATGTGTTAACTTCTATAGTCAACTTCTTGAGTGATTGCGGATAGTTGATTCGGCACATCGATTGCCGAAAAATACGACAGAATAATGACTCGAGCTTGTCCAGACACTCAAGATTGGTGAGACAAAACCTGCCATAAACTTCCTCATATGATATTTTTAGCTTTCTGATATTGGGAATTTTGTTAACCATTTGTGCACTACATGTGAAATCCCTTACGGTGCTCAGGGTTTGCAGGTTTGCCAAAACGCCGCCGTCTTCGGCATCAGGAGGATCCGGAAGATAGACATAACTGGCACGAAGATGCCTAATATGAGACATGTGCCAAATATCAGCAGGTGTGGTGATCCCTTTCGAATAATGACTAATATTCAATGTCTTTAGATTCCAAAATAGGCAGATTGAACTGGGAAACCCGTGGTGTCTAATACAGAAAGTAAGGAATCGGGAGTTAACTAATTGGTTCACATTGTCTGGTTTTATTTCGTCGGATGCAATGTAAGAGCCTACTATCCTCAGATGCCTTAAAATGCAATGTGATACACGGCCAACATCACGAACTAAAATCAACGAACGAGATTGAGGATCAGATGGCAAGGCAGCTATCTCTTCAATCTCATGTATGGCACCAGACATAACAATGCGGCTCATCCGATTTTCTATCTCTTGTCTTGGGTAGACAGCGTAAAACCCTTCTTTCTGAGCTTCTCTCAAACATAAGTCTCTCAACAAGTCATGAACTTTGCACTCTTTTATGCTTCCAACACTACCCAACTTATGAATCAAAATTAGATTTCTACCAATAAGGTCCTTTAAGTACTCTCTTCCAACATCTTCTGGCCTTTTGCCACTTACTGGGCTTAGAAATCCTTCAGCAATCCACAACTTAATGAGCTTTGAGATACAAATCTCGTGATCCTCACGGTAAATCCCCATATAGAGAAAACATGTTTCAGATGAACTGGCAATAACTTATAACTCATGTACAATGTTTTTAAGCCACGTTCATCACCTTCTAGATTCACCATTGCATTTAAATTTTCCTCCATGTTTTCCCAAAATTCTATTGTTTGTTCCGACTTTGCTAAAAGTCCCCCTACCACAACAATTGATAAAGGAAGCCCTTTGCAACTTCTTCCTATTTTCTTCCCGATTTCCTCAAATCCAAAAGGGCAACAACCTTTTCCCCAAACACGGTTTTGGAGAGCAAATCCCAACTATCATTCTCATCTACAAGTTTCATACCAAGACTATTAGAGTTGGGTAATGTAGATGTCAAAGTTGTTAGCCTAGTTGTTATTACTACTCTGCTACCCTTGTTGTTGGGTAAAGACCTCTTAACCCCATCCCATGCCTCAACGTTCCACATATCATCCAGTATAATTATATACCTTTTGCTATAGAGGTGTTTATACAACATTTCTCCTAATTCACCCTCGCTCAGTTCATCATCAAATTCTTTAATTAGTTGCCTAAGAACTTGTATGCTAAGAAGCATGTGGACGGAAACGAAATACGAATACGAATACGAATACAATACGATATGAAAATATGCTAATTTTTAAAAAATGTAGATACGAATACGTCAAAAATACATTTTATATTTTTAATAATATTATATATATATATATATATATATATATATTATTATTCATATTCTACTTTTCTGATTTTGTAGCATTTTGATTTCAATTCATATTCTACTTTTCTGATTTTGTAGCATTTTGATTTCATAAAGTGTTTTATTATTGCATATATCTATTTTTTATTATTGCATATTAAATATTCATTTTCTACTTTTCTTTATTCAGCCACATGATCTTCTTGGTTTCTCAGCCACAGGCCCCACTTTACTCTGTCGGTTTCTCCAAAATCTCTTTAGTAGATTTATGAATTGATTTATGCGTGTAGCATCCCAATTCCCTCATCGCTATTCTTCCAATTCCACCATCTTCCTATTCTTTTAATTTGAAACACAGAACTCAATTAAACATAGAATAGAAGAGAGGAAGCAAGGAGCAGGAACAGAGGAGAGGAGGGGTTGGCGACGCAATGGGGGCAGCCGCATGACGGTGGCGGCGTGGGATAATTAATTTTTGGGTTCAGGTAGGGTTTTGTTTGGGCTATGTGCAGAAGTGATTGAAATTTGGGAAAAAAAAAAGAAAAAAAAAATCTCGTAATGTGCAGCGGATTTGTATTTTTTAAGTCAAAACGTATTTTACTTTCAGTCAACACATATTTAATACATATTTTTTTTATTAAAAAATAATAATAAATAATTAATTTAAAAAATACATTTTTAATACGTATTTTGGGTGTATTTTTTTCGTATTCGTATTTACATCGTATTAATACGGGTACGCTACCCTCCCAGACGTACCCGTGCTTCATAGCTTGTATGAGAATATCTCGGATTCTATATTCTTGAGAGACAGTAGCCCAAGCCCGAATATCAAAATGCTCCTCAATAAGACGGTCTTGATAAATGTTTAAGGCAAGAGTAGTCTTACCTGATCCGCCCATTCCTACAATCGGAATGGTCTGTAGGTCACGGGCATCAGCAGTGAGCTTACTCTTCATCTCAAGCAACAAATCATCAGCACCCACCATCATACTCTTCTTTTGCGCAATCGAGGAAGAAGAGGATCTGGAGGAATCTGCAGGAGCCATTGACTTCGTGTGCAGCTGATTCTGGAAACTACCAGTCTCTTTAATCTCCATGGCCTCTTTCTCGATCAACGTCATGTCTTCAATCACCTTCTCTAGAGCTTCGTACAAGCCATCAGAGCTCATCTTTTCCCCATTATCTGTGTACTGACCCGCAATATGGGATTCAATCGCATCTTCGGCTGCATAAGCTGCACGAGCGATGCGACTCTCCAAAGGATCTACTTCTTTGCTGTAGTCGAGAGTGGGATTATAGAGTTGGAGAAATTCTTGGAGGAAAGTAACCTTTTGAGTGAGGAGATGAACTTGTTCTTTGTGGAGGGAAATAGGAGGGCGACAGTGAAGCTGAAGGTTGTTTACGATGTGCTCAACGGAAACAAGACCAGCATAAGCCGCCATGATTTTGAAAGTGTGCTGTATTTTTTTGAGAATGCAAGCAAGTAGTATTGAATATGGTTGCAGAGTGCTTCTGAGTTATCAAATTCTTGATAAATACAGAGTTGTTCAAGTAATATGGCAAGTTGAAATGTGTACATAATAAGCATAAACTATTAGTGTGAAATTTCATCATCATTTTATAATCTCTTTTCAATATTTCCTCTAATTCAAGCAGCGCAACTTTCTTCGCCTAACACCTATTAGCTTCATCCAAACATATATTAGCATTTATAGGAGAAATTCTTGGTCTTGAACCGCCATGATTTTGAATAGCAAATTACTAAGTCTGACTAACAATATTGACGGATAATCGCCACGTGTTGAAATAATTTCAAAAACCAATATTTTATTAGAGATTGTCATTAATAAATATGTTGATTTTAAAAATATTTTTAACGCACGGCAATCATCTGTGGTTTCAATAAAAGACGTGGCACGAAATTGTAATATAGATCCGAGTATTTTGAATATTAAAAAGAGGCGTTAGGTACCTTCTAATCCAAGATGGCTAGCGTCCTTAACTTATCTTGGTGGAATAATTTAGTATTCAACGCACGTCTTAGAAAATGCAAGAAAAGAAAACATAAGGGTGCTTAGAATAATTTAGTATTTAATGCACTTGTTGGGATTAAATTACTATGATATTGCATTCAAAATTTTATCATGGAACTTGTAAATTAATGTAACAGTATGAATGTATTATACCTTTTCACTTGTTCTTGTTCTTTGTTTCACACACCATTTACTCATTCAAACGACAATAACAATAAAATGAATTTAAATGTTACCTGCAATTATAATCTAGGCAAAGAAGGAAACAGCTTTGTCATTAAATATGTATAAAATTATCTAGTCTATACATAAAGAATAAATTCAAAAGGAGAAGAAATCTTAATACATGAAAACAAAATCTGCTTCACACTTGCTCCCCTCCATCCCGAGGGGGGATAGTAATATGGAAAAGTAGAAGAGAGCTTTTAAAACCAAATCTACCTCTTTTTCCTCACTATATGGAACAAAAGAACCTCCTGCTCCAGAGTCGTTGCCCTCTTCAAGTGTGTTGCTCTATACCGAATGATGATGTGGCACCAACGAAACGAAACAAAACCGATGTCACATTGAAATAACGAATGTGATATTTACATTAAACGGGACCTGCAATTATAAAGAAAATAGAAGCAACAATTGTAAGAGCTTTAAAATAAAGAAAATATAAGCAACTTTAAGTTATTGGAGGGCGGAGGGCCGCACTTGGAGGAAAATTAAATGGAACGAACCTTCAGATGGATAAATAATGAACAGCAAGGGCTATAAAATAAGACCTTAGTGTTGCATAGAGGCTGCTAGAATACGGCCGTATTTTTGTTATCTGAAAACCAAGCTTCCATTTTGCAATGGTCTCAACCTTTCTATAAGAGACTGATAGAAGGATTTCAGCTCCTTAAAGTCATTGCCCTAATAACGAATAAACACGAGGCCAAATCAAGATCATCACGCAGCGTAAAACAGTATAATCCGTGTTCAAGCGCACACATACATCAAATGAAGATGCGAGTAAATGACTTACTTTAACATGGATATTTCAGTTGCTACTATATGCTAAGCTCAAGTGAATTTCTAGACATGGTTAAGATTGCTTAAAATGATTTGGTTATATATCCACGTTGAAGAATATCTAACTCCACATGACTATGTATAAGTTTGACAAGCACAGAATTCATCCAAGAATCGAGAACTTTGACCTAATCAGATGTTGTAGAGCTTCCGATGCATATTAAAACTATGAAGGGCCAGAAAATGAACCTAGTTTAATTTATTAGAAGGATGACAATGAAAGTGGTAGTAATTAATACCTGCAGCTTTTGACAATACTGCTCAGCCAAGTCTTGAGGGCAATGAATACTAGGAAAACATTTGGATACGAAATGTAGAAGAAAGTCATTTCCAAATTTATCATACATGACCTTTTGGGCTGTTACGATTTCACCAAATAGGAGCACCTGTTGAAGACAGCCACAACAGGACACATTCAAGAGTTATAATTTACACTGTATTAATTCTAATGTTACTCTGTAAACTCAATGATGTGCTTACAGAATTTGCATCACGAAATTCAAATGATTTATCCAGTACACTGTACAGACAACAATTGGCGGCAAACGTTTCGATTATGAATCTCTGGAAACCAGGCACCTGAAAAATAAACCCACTTTCAATATTTCTGAATAGATTGACTAAGCATGAATCATAAGAGCTCCAAGTACGATACCGTTTCTTTGCCATAAGGACCGCACCAATCTTTAATTAGCCTAATAAATACTTGAACACATGCCTGAAAGATGTAAAAAAATTATGTATCAAATCCTCATTATACCATATCATAGCAAAAGTAAGTCCATGAAGTTACAAGATTTAGGTAGGGTACCTTTCTAATAAGGATGTCCTTGTGATTACAACAATTATATAACAACAATTGCATCATCAAATCCAGGTGCGAACTGCTTTTAGGGGATAAGAAGACCGATGAAAGATCATGTGTAGCAATTACATTCAGAAATATAAAGAATGTTTTCTGAAGCTCTTGCAATTCACGAATTTCCTGAAACAAAATTTCATATTGAGCTTCAGTAAACAGTGGATTCCGAGCTGAATGGAGATATTTACATTAGAAGGGAGACATCAGCCTAACTGATACGTGAGCCTCAATGCATATCTAATAAATTTATACTGTCGTTGAAATGATAACTGTTTAGGCAGGCTTTCCAGCCAGCTACTAAATACGATAAAAGTAAACAGAGCAAATTTTGGAAAGATGCCATAAAACATATCTCCAATCAAAGGAAAAGACAAGCAAAATTATTGCCTAAAGACAAAATCAAATGAATTCTACAATGATATGCTTCAAGGTGACTTTCCGGGGCACTACAATTAGAGTTGTATTCACAAATTATAAGCTACGAGGCAAGAGAGGGTACATAATATTTATGAACATAGTCCAACTTTGTATCCGTTAACTCTATCATATAAATGCTTCAATTTGATCATAAGTGAACTTATGAACAAGGCCCTTATGAAGTCCATGTAATAACATTTTCTATTAGTTCATCAACTCAAATAACCTCAGGAACTAGCTCACATACCTCAGCACAGCTGCCAGGCCCTGACTGAATGTCATTTCTTGGGAGGATATTAAATGCCCTACTAGCAATAACAGGGTATAAAGCTTCCAAGATGTCGCGCACTTCAGTACCAAATTTGCAGATGAGCTGATTAAGCAGTACAAGAAAACCCACCAATTCCTTTGGCTGCAATAAAGCGATTGATAATTGATTGCATCAACTTTACAACATGGACAGCAAAAGGCAAAATAGATTATATGGATCACATATGTAACTTTACTTTAGACATATTACATATAAATCAGGATCCTGTACAGGGATAAAAAAGAAAGTGTCCATTCATTACCCCCAACCTCAAATCAATTAAGAAATTCACGAGGCTGAAGGAAAAATATACGACTATAAAAACTACTAGTTGAGAATATAGTTTCCATACAAGAAAAGCGCATCTAAACCATGCATGCCTGATATCAAGAATGCACACAACCCATTATGTATCATCAACCATATAAAATAATGGACACATCAGAAAGTTCACAAAACAAAGGCAAAATGGCACTTTTATTGCAACCTTTCCATTCAGAAATGAACGCCACATCAAAGCATAACAGTATACCATCTACATACGAAGTTCAGTAAGATATAATCTAAATAAGAAACTCAGAAAAATGATTAAGAGGAATTGTTAATACCTCACTTTCCATTAGCAACTGTCCCAGTGCATTCGGAAGATAAGGAAATATGGAAGGTCCTAGAGTGTCCACCATACGATGAATGAAAGAGGTGACCTAGAGAAACAAGGTGTCATTAGATAGAGTCTGATAAATGGCAATCAAGTAGAGAGGTCTCCAATCCATACCTTACTTCGCAGGGGTTCTACCTTTGGGAAGACAACAAGAATTTGCAGGAGAATATCCAAAGTCTGCAATAAATAGTAAGTCATAATATGAAAGAGAAGTAAGCAACTGCTTCTGGCTGGTGTAACTTGCCATTTCTCTGACAATTTGAATCTTACCACGCAATACAACTTTATCATGTACACGAAAAGAATAGGCAATTCATAACTACTACGGGACTTGTAATTACCTTTTTGAACATGAGGCCTATTCCAGGCCGGGTGGTAGTTACCAGACGCTGATTGAAGCCCTAATCACACAAAAGCCAAGCCATAAGATTATAGTAAATATGTGTCCCGTAACAAGTTATGCAATATATAGGTAGCCAAAAAATGTGACATCCTTAGGCCCTTTTTGATGCGCTCGACTAATTTTCTTCCACAAGTCTTAAGTAAAGAAAATGAGACAAAGCTAGTAACACAACAATCGTGAAATAGAAATGGACAAAAACCGCTAAACCAACTAAAATACGCAATATGACATGAGAAACTTCAGAACATGATAAACACCTTGCTAAGAGCATTAATTGCCATAACTACTTGCTGCATGTTTTCAATCTGCAGAAGAGACTCTTCCGGATTTTGAGGCTTAGCATTTGAGAGGGCCACCTCAACCTGCAAAAGCAAAAAATGCAATTAAGCATGGTTTTTCCACAACACTCCAGAAACAGTAAAACATCTTCTCCACAGTCCCACACAAACTTAAAGACGACATAATGCCATATGCCAATATTCACCTGCTGGCAAAGGGGAGTCAGCAGTGAAGAGAGATAATCAGATTGCTTCTCAAGGGGTACATCTTCCATCCCTATCAAGTAGCCAATTGCCTAAAAGAGAACAAAAGGACAACGTCAGAAAAGAGCATCAACTATCTAATAGAATCAAGAACGTATATGAATAAAACCTACCTCAAAAATGTGACTTCCATCTTCAGATACAGAAACATCGTTCGAGACCCTGCCCATTCTAGTAAATTGGGCAACTGTATCCTGTAGGCTCTGATATTTATTGTGCATAAAAGGTGTTAGAGACTAGAGATAGCGAAATATAGCAGAAATAGGAAAGTCATGTAATGGAATTTCTACCTGCAAGATTGTCTCAATGTAAGGCACGAGCTTTGCTTTTAGCAATTTCACGACCCTCATGAAAAGATAACTTGCCCTTCTGCTGACATTGACATTTGGATGGTGTATACCCCTCTCATCAAGAAAGGCACTCAATGCAATTGGAATATACTGTGTGTTTCCTGATACAAACCTCACATATCTTGTTATTGTATCCAAATACACATGTGCAACAAGTCTATTCGAGTGGCAAGGAAATCGTGTTGACAACAGCATTGGTATCAATTCACCGAGCAGACCACTGCCAGTCTTCATTGCATCATCACTTAAAGATTCTCCGAGCACATAAAATAAGGAAAGAGAGGCTTCAACTTCTTCGACATTTCTATCTTCTGGAGCCGACATCGAATTTCCAAGTGAGTTTTTGATGAATGCCTGAGTCAGATCAGGCGCAACGCGACCTACATTACGGATAAGAAGAAACGAATCCTTCCTAAACTCCGCCATCCTATCTGCTTCTTGCTGCCCAATTTTATCCAATACGTCCAGATTATTTCGATACATGGGATCAAACTGAATCTGCATTCGGATCACCTCCAATATCTGGCTCAAATGAAGCAGCTCTCTCTCTGTCAACGGCGAATGGTTCTTCATTGTGCCAACATAAACGGAGAGAAATTGCACAATGCTGAATGCTGAATCTACTTCACCATTCTGTATGACATTCAAAACTGATGGCAGAACCTCATTCAAGAGTTCTATCGAAACTTTCTTGCCATCCTCAGGCGTCAAATGCTTCGAACATTCCAAAACTTCAGTCGCATACCCAGTGAGCAACGAAGCAATGCCAGAAACCAACTCCGAGCCACTATCATCCGACACCAACCTAAAAACCCTCGATATCTGAAGGCTTTGCAATAGAGAAAGCTTCGATTTGTACTCCATCCTTTTCGACACCACTGCAAGAACAACACCGGATGCAGCAGCTCTGAGCTGATCCGGCAACCCATCCACCAACATAAGCTCGAATAACAACTGAGTAAACGCATCATTAGCTATCAACCCTATTTCGATCCACGAAACATACTTCCTCATAGTATTCAAAACACTAGAACACAACTCCGAGTCCGAATTCTTATACATCAGAACAATGTCGTACCACGCCCGAACAATCTGTGGCACACATTGCATCCTCATCGCATCCTTAATCCTCCCAGCCATAGCCACATCATCTGTACTGCGCGGATAGTCCAAGCTAATCAACTCATCATCCATCACATTCAAAACCCGACAAAACATATCGATCACGCCACCTCCTTTACTTAATTTATGCAAGAAATCAACAAAAACAGAAGGCCAGATTCCTGGATACTCACAGCTAATCAATGTTACAACAACCTGAGCAAGCTTATTCTTTACAAATGAAGGGCTCTCGAAAACCCTAACCGGATTAGTATCATTAGCGTGGACCGGTTCGCCGCACACCATCGAGAACACGGATTTCCGAATCAAATCCTTCTCCTCCGGCGACATTGAAGTGTACCTAGCTCGAAGAATCTCATGGAGGGACTGCAAACACCAGAACTTCACCTCAACTAGCTTTGAAAAACAACACTTTTCTATACATAAGCTACAGATTGACGGCGTATCCTTCACTTGCTGAATGAAGGCGGCGGCTTGTAATTTTATAAGCGAATTAATCGTACCGGATTCGTCAAAGCTTATCAGAATTGCCTTTTCGAGATCATCCATTACTCTCGAAAACCCTAAACCCTAGAATCCGAACTTCAAAACTCAAAACCCAAAAAAAAAATTAAAAAAAAAAAAATTAATCCCGATTGCCAACTCAACTCAGTCGAAACTCACAGCGCAAGATAATCAAGAAACTCAATTTTTTCCACTTCCTTTCGATTTGATCGAAGGAGACAAATCCTCAGTAGCTTTGATTGAGAAATTGAAGCAAGAGTGGAGCTGAAAGGGAAGTTGTGAGTATTGAAGAAGAGGAGAAAAGCTATAGACGGAGGTTTTTTAAGGGATCCTAATTTATAGCACCCACAATCCCGAATTCGCAGCAACAACTCCCCTAATTTCTCTTCTTTCTTTTCTTTTTAAATTGCCATAAATGCTTATTTATTTACTTTCTTGTTATTCTTTTATATTCTCGACTAAATATTTACTCTTTACACTTTGGCCGAACCCTATATAAGCACTTTCTATATCTCGACGTTCCGACAAATTTGAGTCGTTTTATAATTTTATACTCCTTTCAGTATATTCAGTTTGACGCGTTGCATGAATATATATAATGTAACTTGTCAAATTGGATGCACCGTAGAAAATAATTTGTATATATTTAAGAAACGTCTCAAGTTCATTGAGACGGAAGGAGTAGTATAGAAGAAAACCAGTTCATGTTCCGTCGAATTCACTTTACATAGCATAAAAATAATATACTCTAAATAATAATTTAATGTGACGTAATATTTTTCGAGTAATCGTAATCTTTTCAATATCGCTGGTCATCTAAAGAGTTCTTTAATTTGTGAAAATGATGAAATATATTAGATTCTCTTTTTTTAATTATAGATTTTTTTATGATCCAAATATATGATTTATAGAATATACATTAAATTTTACATTAGATTAAAGTTTGCGTTGCATTAAAGAAACCTAGGAGTATATTTTTTTATCAATTATTGAAGGAAACCAATGTTTTCTATTGGGCTGCTTAGTGTGAATATTCTTAGGCCTTCTATAATGACTTAGATTATATTTTTGGGCCTTATAATATTGGTACATTGGAATTTTGGTATTATCCAAGTCCAAGTATATTAAATAAAATATATAATGGCCCAAGTTGAATACTTCTACAGTAATTCTAATTTCTAAGTCCAAGATCGTGCTATTGAAAATGTTGTTTCTAAAGGGAATATGTAATTAGTAGTACAAATTAAAAGATGTCATTGTAATAGAAAATTAAAAGATGTCATTGTAGTATAAATGGTTTAAGATGCAATAAGTGTACAAATCTGTGACTTTCCAACAAATTAACCCTCGAATAATAAGAATAATAATTAAGACATGGTTCATCATTCTGGATTCCACGCATCCTTAGATCAAGTTTCCTTTAGGTTGAAAAAATGTTTATTTATTCAAAAGAGTATTTGGGAAAAATTATTAGGAAAATTAGGTCCCATTGAAATTCATCAACTAACCGCATTGTTTCCGTATGAATGCTCTTTTACCTATTATGGGTACAATTAATGTGTTCACGACTGATGTGGTAGTGTCATGTCAAGTGGCGGACGCAGGATTATGAGCAAGGAGGGTCAAAAATTATACTCCCCCGTCCTCTATTTCTTGAGCATTTTTTTTACACGCGTTTTCATGTGTCTTGATGATAAGTTTTAAAATTAATTTTTGAAGTATTGTTTTTACGTGATACTATGAGTGTCGTATGACCTCGTAAAAGAAAAAATACTTTAAAAATTTATTTTAAAACCCATCATCAAGACACGTGGAAACGAGTGCAAAAAAAAGTTCAAGAAACAGAGGACGGAGGGAGTACTGTATTAAACAAAATTAAATATAAACTTTTACAACAAAATATATCATCTATAAAATTTTATTTGCAATATTTTTGATTAGCCATATTTTCAAACTTATGGCAATAACTTCATTAAAAACACAAATAAATATATTATTTTCAATATAGACTATCAAATTATCATGTATCCATTTATCATTGGTTGCAAAAGTCATTTCTTCACAATCTTCCTAGCCGAGAATGTTGCTTTTGTAGAAGTCGTTCCAATCAATTATATCCAGGCTAAATTAATAATTAGGGATATAACATCAATTTTTTTATGATTTTAATTTTTCTATATATATTTAACATATATTTGAATATCATAATAATATTATGGATATAATAGGTATCTCATGTCAAAATACAAGGGAGGTCAATTGACCTCCCTTGGCCACACTTGCTTCCACCAATGGTCATGTCAATAATTTTTTCATTTAGGATTTAATTTATTTTTGCAGGATTTTTTTAGGTATGATTCATTTCTATAAGTACCGTCACGTTAATCGTTGGCATTAAGTAATACTTACGGTGAGTATGAGAGAATTCTTCATTGTTTTTATCCATCACATGAAGAGTGAAAACCTCACTCAAAAATAGGCGAAAAAATACAAGAAATTAATTCTCTATTCTTTTAATATAGATAACTCCTAAATTTTAATAATAGACAACAAAAATTTCTAAATAATACTCTTTCCGTTTCGATGACGAAAATGAGACATTTCATTATTTGACGGCTAGGGGAGGGAGCATTTGACTTGTCCTAACAAAATTATGCAAGTAATAGTTGGTTTCTTCTTCGAGTACTCACCTAACTAAACCACGCAAAGTCAGTTGTGATGTGTGGACATTATGGAAGTGGCACAAAACGACACAGTTTTGTGGGCTTTTATTGATTGGCTGAAAATCTCAAACATTTCACGTGTACAAAAAGAGAGAGACAGCTCCAAGATTTTGGGGCGTCCATTGTTCAAATTAGGTTTACTTCTTCTTTGGAATTTCATTTCCCTCAATCAACGCACGCCTCTATTCTCTTGATTGAATTAGTATTGAACTTGTGCATGCATGAAATATATGTATATTGATGGATTCAGGATTAAATTATAATGGATTATAAAAAAAAATTCATCGATATAATTGTAATACGAACATAAAATTTTGAAAATATATACACTAGTATATAGATATTCAGACAATGTGGGGACTTTAGCCTGCGCTAGCTCCATAGTAGCTCCGTCCCTATATATTTGTATGAAAAGATCGATATGTGAATGAATTTGTTATCCTTTCGTTCACCATATACGTATTAAGAATCTTTCGATAAACATTTTGATGTGGCGAAAATCGAATGTTAAGATAAAGTTAGGACTCAGTTGATATAATGTATTGTCTACTTAACGTAGGGTATGGTATACAATATCAAGTGAGACATAAATTATATCTTAACATCCACTTTTCTCATTATCGAAATGCATGTCGAAAGATTCTTAACATATATATCGTGGACGGAAAGGGTATAATTAATTTTTTCCTGGTGCTAGCTATATATATTTATATATATATATATATATATATATATATATATATATATATATTCGGAAATTAAGTTTCTTATGTGGTTTTCTTGTTAAGAAACTTTGCTTTCCAAATATGATCATGTATTGTATTGAATATATGTTCACTTCAAAATTAGGGTATGGAGTAGCTCAACTATTTATATACACGTGAGCTATAAATTTATATTAATATAAGAAAATAGGATAGTTTCCTAATTTATTTTCCCGCCTAAACCATAATTGATTAATTAGATTTTCAATTAATTAATATAATAATTAATGTATTAAATAGTTAGCATAGTTTTCAGTTAATATATAGTATAATAATTACTCAGCATCTATAGTCAATGTTGGATTCATGTCTAATTTCCAATAAATCATGCATATTAAAGTTCGATTCAGTTTTGAAAATTGTGAAATTTTCAAATAGCTAATATCTCAATTTTGAAATTTATAAAATTTTTAAATAATTAATATTTCCTTAAAAAGTTAATCATTTTCCTCCATAAATCTTGATATTAGAGTCTTATTTCTTTTTCTTTAATTAAGTACATATTTTAAAATATGTTTTATTATTTATACATTTATATAATGCATTTATACCTATGAGGAATCTTTTTTATACATTAAAGTTCAACCATTAATTAAATTTTTAATAATCTATTTAGTACGGAGTATATAATGTTCTAAGTATACATGTTCATTTTTTATTTTCACGTACACACAATTGATATAATAATTGATAGTACATTTGGGTAACTCAATTAATAATGTTAGGATCATATGAAATTATAATTGTAATTTCATTTGTACTTGAATGTTTGATCAATAATCTATAAAAATGAACTATAAAATTACACATGCACTTGAAATAAAAATGAGCTGCATATATATATACAAAAACACACAACATATGAGTGGTTACATATATATAGTAACAATTTTTTTTGTTGGTTTTATGAAATAAAATAGAAACAATTATTTTAAATAATAATTGAGTATTTTTTTACTAATTTTTGTCATGTTAATTATAAGTAAAGCCCCGCATTGCGGGTGTACAATACTAATACTTGTCATATACAATAAAAATTAAATGTCAATGTATTTAATTAAGGGTTAATTACCAAAAAAAAAACCCCAAACTATTTATGTTTTATTAAAAATACTCTGAACTATTAAAAATAACCGATTAAATCCTAAACTATCAATTTGTTATCAAATCTATCCTATGTTGGTTTTTCTCATTCGGACATTATATCAAACATAATTTCAGTCTCTAAATTTGGTTCGCCGTGTGGCGATGGTAGCGCTTCTTCTCGCGGTGGGAATCGGGGTCGTCGCCGCCGCTGGAGCCACCGCCGCTGCTGAGATAAAAGCTTTATTTCCCTCCTCAACCTGGAGGTAGTACTACAGTGCGAAAAAGGAAAAGCTTGGTTGACCAACGCTTCACTTACAAGACATGCTCCAATTCCACTCCCCAAATTCCTTTTCATTTTTTCCCGTATTTAAACCCATCTCATTCCCCCCTCACTTTCATTATTTGATCAATTTCTTCTTCTTTAACTCTGATTGTTTTTTACTATAGTAAGCGCAATAATCTTACCCATGGAGTCAGCAGCGGCGGTGGCTCCAGTGGCAGCGACGACTCCGATTCCCACAACACGGCTAGCCAAATTCAGACGATTCATTGTCGGGGATGAAGAAGAAGAAGAAGAAGAAATGGAAAGAGAAGAGAGCTTTTCTTTGTGCATATCATATGTTTGATATAATGTCCAAATGAGAAGAACCAACATAGGGTATATTTGATAACAAATTGATAGTTTAGAATTTAATTGGTTATTTTCAATAATTCAGAGTATTTTTAATAAAATATGAATAGTTTGGGGTTTTTTTAGTAATTAACCCTTTAATTAATAATTACGTATATTATACGAATAGCTCGCAAGCTAGTTGAGCTGACGTGGAGCCCTATTTCAACCTAATATACGTAAGCAATTTTTATTTTCCTTTTTTTTTTTTTAATTAGCAAAATAAAATTTGTTTTACAATGTATAGAAACATGAAATACGTAAGTACTGTAATATATATCTAAAAAAAAATTATTAGAAAAAAACAATTGAGTGGTCAGAGGTGGATTTTAATAGCCAAGAAACAAGTGTACGCCGACGTCGCTGACCACCTGTCCTTCGCGCCCACCACGTGCCTTCCCACACCTATTTTCCCTCATTTATTTTCTTTTTATATTGAAAAATAAAATATATTCGTGTCAAAAATGGGTCATTTTCATTATATTTCTAGAAATTTTGGGAACTTCCTTAAGAGAAGATGGTGGAAATTTGTTGAATTTATCCACCATTTAATTGACAAAAATGCCTCTCGAACTTCACATTTTTTCTACTTTTCTTTTTCATTTTACGAATTTTAGCCCAAATAAAAATTCTATGAACTTGTTAGATAAAAACCGACCGGTGATTTTACTTTAATTTTTTTTGTTTTTGTTTGTAGAGGTTCAAAATTTAATTAATATGTTTTGTACTTATCACAATAATATGGTATTATTAGGATGTTTGGACATATAAGATATATTCTCATATCATCACTACACATACTATAAATATAGAGGATAAAATATTCCATAGTAGATATGGATAGATCCTTTTACTTGTTATAAATCCATGTGGGCACTAAATTGTGGAATCCATTTACATAAAAGTAGTTTTTTTCAATAAAAAATGTTCTTGTTGAGATGCATTTATAGTGGATTGGTGCATTAGAGAAATTCCCACTTGACAAAGATAAAAAAAATGGAATATATCATGCAAATGGATAGGACCCATAGCAATGCCCTAACTTTCATGTAGTATTAATTTAATTTAATTTACAAAATTACATGTATGAGGCTGGAAATATCATAATTTATTACCTCTTTGTCTTGTTCCATCTGATCTGTTTTCACATATTAAATATACATAGGCCAAATGAAACAGGATGAAAAGAGGAGTATTTATATTTTGTGGAAAATATCACTAAATATAGTATAATATTGATAGTTTGATATCAAATTATCAATACGGACACATTAATGAAAAATATTGTGGAACACCTATTCATGATTTTCCTAAATATATATAGACAAACAAATCCAATAAATTGGTGACAATTATGCATGCACGAGGTTCAAAATTAGATACTACTTTAATATGCCATATTTTACGAGACAATGTTGATATTGGGATATCAATAAATGTTTTTTGAACTACCATTAATTGATATAATTAGATTCCACCTACCCTAAAATAATAGTTTGGCCCAATAGTAAATGCCCCTATTGTATTAGATGGATGACTAGAGATACAAATCTGGTTAAAATAATATTAACAATTAACTATTGTCATAATCATATAGACATGTAGTACTCTTTACGTGGGAGATCAGATTACACTTTAATCTTTGATCTCCTATCTTTAATATTCTTTCCCACTTGCTCTTTAAAAAAGTAAGATTCTTCCTAATTAAAAAATAAAATAAAATTGGGAGAGCATGTCTATTCCTTTTTTCTTTTTTTTTTTCTTAATTCAAAGGTCATCTTATTTTTATGGATTGTGATAGAAATATCTTTACTATTATATACTCCGTATTTATTATCTTTCCAAATAAATTTAAAATAACAAATAACCGGATTATATACGTATGCACTACATGCGTATGCAATTCGAATAATATATATAGAGGGATTAAATGTATAAGAACTAATTATGGTGCGTTTGAGTTATATTTTATGAAAATTAATAGTTGTCATCCTAGAAACTACGACTCTAACACATGCTACTATATAATAAACATAGTCGTAACACAATATAATTTTAGATAAAAAAAATAATTATATATTATATAAAATATGAATATATATAAATAAAAGGATTCTCATAATAATAATGTTGATCTTCACAACAAGTCAACAACCGTCCCTATTTATAGTGTTTTACTAAATTGTCAATCCTCTATTCAGATATTTTTAGACAATATGTATTTCTAATATTTATTGTGCAATTAATAAATAAAGAAATATTATTAGGTGAACCCTTCAACCAGCCAACCCCTATATTTTGTATTTTACTTCCACAGAGGCTAAAAACATAATAATAAATGCAAATAGTCAATGAGAGAAGCTTCTAACGGTTGGCATAAAAAACAAAAATAAAATGAAAAACTATAAAGAAACTATGGAGTAATGCAACAGCAAAGAACATGTAAAAATAAGATCATTAATAGTCCTAGTTTAATCTATTGATCGAAATTAAATTTAGAAATTAATTGGGTTGGATAAAAAGTCCTCCATTGCATAGTAAAAAAAAATTATAGACAAATTTGTCAAGTAGTTTTTATCTATAGACTTATTCTCTAGTTGTTCCTAATTATTGATTAGGTGGTAGTCACTCACAATAATTACTCTGGAAATGAGTATTAAAATAATTCATATGACTCGCCGAGAAGACGTTCCATTCTTATCCAAACACAAAGGTTAATTTACGATATTTTAATCTAAATATTATGTCACACCTCAAATCAAATTGGTTTTCTTACAATAATGATGCTAAAACACTATTCAACACGAATAATAATAATAATAATAATAATAATAATATAAAAAAAAACACGTAGGGTCATGGGACAACTAATAATTTAACTTTATACATCACATTCATTGAGATTTACGTATCTAATATCTAAAGTAATATTCCGCTAACGTAACTACGGTTGACGTAATTATAATACATTTAATAAAAATGATTATAAATATAAATTAAAAAAATGAACCATAAAAAAAAATTACTAACGTAATATTACCATATTAGTCGGAAACACATTAAGTATGCTGACGATAAGTTGAGTGCAACTCAACTGATACCTAATGCATAATTATATTTTTTTTAGAGTGTACTAAAAATAATGTAGAGCATATGAGTGCAAGATTATCCAAACACACACACGTATGTAGATTGTGATATATTTTGAGTTGCTCCATAACAAATTCACAAATTACAAGTCATAACATTAAAATATAATAAAATATCGGGGGAGTCAATATCATCTCATACATTAAATTTTGAAAATATTAATAATTTTATATAAGGCGTCGGGTAGTTGAAAATATAAATACATTTTGTATTAACGAATCACTATATTCTTTCTATACTTTTGAGTAAATTCCTCGTGACAAGAAAAATAAAATAAAAATAAATTACAAAAATACATTATAAAATGAACTATATGTTATATTAGGCTAATAGTAGTGACAAAAGGTCTCAGGTTTGAGAATGGTAAACGAGCCGAGTATTGGAGTGTTTGAGTTCGGCTCGATTAAAAGTTTGGTTGTTTAAGCTCGACTCGAGCTTTAACTTAATGATCAAACTCGACTTGACAAATATTCGATTAGAACATCTTGAAGCTCAATATTGAACCCCACTCGTGAAAAGTTTCACATTTCAATTAAATTCTACTTGACTACTCGTGACCATGAAGCTCGAGCTCAATTACAAGCTCAATTATGATTTTACATATAAAAGGCTACAGATTGATTACAAGCTCGATTATAGACTTGATAATGTGTCGATATGAAGCTCGTGGACAATCTCGATTAGTATGAGCCGAACATGTTCACGAGCAAATCCAGACGAGTACCTTAGCAATTGAGCTCCGCTCGATAATTTTTTTTGAGCACGAATTCAGGCCCGAATTTGATTCGATTGTTAACAAATTCAAATCCGATTAAAGTTTTTTCAAATCAGTTGCTTAATAATTGTCAAATACTAGTTTGACTTGTTTACACTAAAAATGTGGAAAAGATTCCATGAATATTGCATTTGATAAATACACAAAATGGTGATGCTATTAGGCCACAATGTGGCCGGACATAATTTTAATTTTTTTTTTTTTTTAACATGTAATAATTTATATATTTATGCCAAACTTTTTTAGATTATAAGAAAACTCAAAAGTGATTTTTCGTATAATTTATATATATTTTTAAAAATAACCCTTTAATTATTTGATTATTTTAAAGAATTTGTTATTTTATATTTAAAAAAAAAGGAAAAATATGTAATTTTTGGGGATTTTTTTTTGAAGTTAATATATAAATATAATTAATTATAATAATTATTTCTTATTTTTAAAATGACATATATTATGAAAAATATTATAATGTGGCTGGTTACCTTGTGGCCAAATATCATAATTGTACACCAAATTTTATTTATTACTATTATTTGCTAGTTGCTACAACATTCATTGAACGTGTACGCAAGTAGCTACGTACACAAATCTATAGAGGGGTAATTTCGTCTTTCCAAGTCGCGCATTCATCCCTCTTCAAGAGCAACGAGTTCACAGAAGCCAGAAAAAAGAAAAGAAAATATCAGAGTTAGAAGAATAAAGAACAAATCCTTGCTTCACTCTCTCTCTCTCTCTCTCTCTCTCTTAAATTGCTTCAATTAATCGTCTCAACTTCACCTTCTTGACTTTCTCATTTCGATTCTCAAGCAATTACCAGGAAATTCTCTCTCCCATCCGTGAATATATATAATTGGTCGGAGATTCTCTGTATTTAGTCCCAAATTTCCACAAATTACACTCATTTAATTTCCCCCCTCTTTTGTTGCGTGTGTTGCCTAATTCAGCAGGAATCGGAAAAATTTGGCCTTGAAATTTTTGTAATTGTTTCTATTACGGATCTCTAGGGTGCTCAATTTTCTGTGAAGAGCTCACTTTTTATGGCGGTTTCGACCATAGCGCTTTACTCGAGTCCACCGAGTAGCGTATGCTCCGCCTCGCACCAGATTAGCTCGCACGCGTCCTTTGATTTGGATGTGAATGGCCGGTCAACGTCGTCGGCGTCGGCGTCACCGTCGCAGAAGCCGATAATTGGTGGCTTGTCGTGTCTGTTTGCGTCGCCGGCGATCAAATCGGCGAGTTATTCGTCTGGAGCGGAGGATTTGGGTGCTCTGTGGCATGACAGGACAGAGGATTTAGGGTCCTCGTACCGGTACTCGTCGTTGAGTTCGTCTCTGAAGCGAGATCAGGCTCATCAGAGTCCGGTTTCCGTGCTTCAAGGCCTGAATAGTTCGATTGGGTCGGGTTCCCGGAGCCCGCCCATGAGAATGAGCGCGGATTTCAGCTCAATTAGGTCGGCGAGTGGGGGTATGTTCAAAGGATTCGTGAGGCACGCGCTGGGCTCGTGCGTAGATTACGATTCGTCGCCTGCGGATTTGGATGTGAAAGAGTTCGATTTGTCTCCGTCGAATGCTTTGTTAGCAGATGAGCTCCCTTTTAACATGGATGATAATTTCATGGCGTTGGATTTGCCTGCATATGCGAAAAGCTTGCTTTCCGATGCGCAGTCGAAGCATTCGATATTTAGGGATGATTTTGTTGTCAAGGCTTTTTATGAAGCAGAGAAGGCTCACAGAGGCCAGGTATTTAGCATTCTTCTTTAATTTTTTTTTCCATTTCATTGAAATATTGAGATTGTTTTAGAATTAATTATGTTGGCTTTTGATCTGTGTAGAAACGGGCGAGTGGTCATCCGTATTTGCAGCATTGCGTGGAAACAGCAGCTCTGCTTGCGAACATAGGCGCCAGTTCTACAGTTGTTGCTGCAGGGCTTTTGCACGATGCAGTCGATGATTCTTTTCTCACTTTCGATCATATATCAAAGTCTTTTGGGGCAGGAGTTGCTGATTTAGTAGAGGGGGTAAGAGAAATTTGTGATCTTCATCCTGCTTTCTTTGATTTCGATTTATAATTGCTCTTTCGTGTTTAAATGAGGGGATCTTCGAAGGATATCGGGAAGAATTTGTTTAAAAACTGTATCTTGGAACTTTGTAAATCTGTTTAGTTGCTGATCATGAATGATTTGAGTTTTAAGAATGTATGCTTGCACTTTGGATGTTGAAATATGTTATCTTGATTGCTCTTGCAAGGGAATTATCCAATAGAATCAAGAAAAATTTAAACAAAATGTGTCTTTAAATTAAAGCTATATATGTTGGAGATTTAACGAATTGGGTTTTCTATGATAGGTATCTAAGCTTAGCCAACTGAGCAAGCTTGCACGAGAGAACAACACTGCCTCTAAAACTGTCGAGGCAGATCGGTTGCATACAATGTTCCTTGCGATGGCAGATGCAAGGGCTGTTCTGATCAAGCTCGCTGATCGATTGCACAATATGTTGACCTTGGATGCGTTGCCTTTGATCAAACAACAAAGATTTGCCAAGGAAACTTTGGAAATATTTGCTCCTCTAGCCAATAGATTAGGTATCTCGACTTGGAAAGAGCAGTTAGAAAATCTCTGTTTCACATATCTTTATCCAGACCATCATCAAGAACTATCCTCCAAGCTTCTGAAGTCCTTTGATCAGGCTGTCATTACTTCGTCTTTAGAGAAGTTGGAGGAAGCATTGAAGGGTGCCGGGATTTCGTACCACTGTGCTTCAGGCAGGCATAAGAGCTTGTACAGCATCTATTCCAAAATGTCGAAGTACGTACAAATTTTCACTTTCTTTCATTTCCTACACAGTTATATCTATATGTTTATGTGGAAAATTCAAATATTGGAATTCTGAATTTAAGATGCAAGTATTTATCTACATGCTCCTGACTTGGTTTGATTTTATATAACTTTGTGGTGTAATGTTCTGATGAATCTTTTACCTCTCATAGGAAGAAGCTGAATATGGATGAAATTCATGATATTCATGGATTAAGGTTAATTGTGGAAACTGAAGAAGACTGCTATAAAGCTCTAAGAGTTGTTCAGCAGCTATGGGATGAAGTACCTGGCAGGTTCAAAGACTACATTATTCGTCCCAAGTGTAACGGGTATGTCACAACTCAAAGTCGAAAAATGCTGTTTTGTAACTTATGCTACCTACATTCATCACATACTAAATTTCATCTTTTACACATTGCAGCTACCAATCTTTACATACAGTAGTCACGGGTGAAGACACGGTGCCCCTTGAAGTTCAGATTCGGACGAAAGAAATGCACTTACAAGCCGAGTACGGGCTAGCTGCTCATTGGAGATACAAAGAAGGAGACTCCCAATACTCCTCCTTTGTCCTTCAGATGGTTGAATGGGCTCGTTGGGTGATGACCTGGCAGTGTGAGGCAATAAGCAAAGACACGTCAACTGTTGGTTGTCTCGACTCCGTGAAGCCACCTTGCACCTTCCCTACCCATTCCAAAGACTGCGCCTTCTCGTGGAAACCCCATTGCGATGCTGATGGTCCCATCTTTGTTATCATGCTTGAGAACGATAAGGTTCGTTCTAATCTTGAATGACAATCTATTCACACTCTAAAATTTGATCAAAAGTTTAACGCTTGATATTATATTTAAAACCTGCAGATGTCTGTTCAAGAGTTTCAAGCAAACTCATCAGTAATGGATCTGTTCGAAAAAACGGGTCGAGGCAGTTCTAGGTGGAACTCGTACCGATTCCCTGTAAAGGAGGAACTAAGGCCGAGGCTGAACCATAAGCCCGTGTGCGACCCTTACTGCAAGTTGAAAATGGGAGACGTCGTTGAATTAACTCCGGCTCTACCGGATAAGTCCCTCACCGAGTACAGGGAAGAAATACAGAGGATGTACAACCGAGATGCAGCGCCTTTGGCAGCTGGCTCCATGGCTACTACCTTTAGAAGCTGACCCTTCAGTTGAATTTATTCTTTGGTAGTGTTATATAAATATTTGATAACATAAGAAATAGGTATTCTTGTATATATAAGAATTTGTAAAAAAACAGTTCAGTGTTTTATGAAAGGGAATTATTTACCCAGCTTGAGTTTTGAAGGTTTCTTGAATTCAATATAATTGTACTTGAATATGAAATAATGAAAATTCCCAATATTTATACTCAACTCATTAATATCCAAGGTTGTGACATTATCACAAAACAAGAACTACAATGTACCAATAAAGGAACATTTACATTTCAAAATTGATGAAATGTCTGAAACTGGGGAAAAGAAAAAAAGAAAAAAAGAAAAAAAAAGAGAGGACCATATTCAGACAAGAAGAAACTGCAGGTCATATAATTCTTGATGCAATCTTCAAAGTTTTTTAAGCAAGACCCTTGAAAAACTCTTCATCAAATTATCCATGTAAGGCAAATTACTGAAACTTCATCATTTTGGATCTTTAGTTCCGAGTTGGAAAGATACGCGTTGTGGAAGATCGGTCTGATCATGAGAAGGGTTCTGACTAGGATTTGACTCTTCTTCATCCTCAGTTTCTTCACTTCTATGTCTCTTGGGCACAGCAAGTTGATAATTCGGATTGATCAAAATATCTTGCTCCGGAGGAAGGGAAATTCCGGTGCCCATTACTGATTTTGGCAACGGGATCTTGTTTCTGCTCCGAGCCAACTCCAAGAGCACCTGGAGAGAGGTTAGTGAGAGAATGCTTGGATTCATTGCAATGCCATGAATTTCAAGGTGCACTCAAACTAAGAGTTTTCATTTATATAAAAGTAAAACAGATCAAAATAACCGAAGATCAGAGATGGAAGAGCATAAGTCGAAGGATTTTACCTCTCGTGGTGGAGGCTGTGAGAAGCTGAAGTTGACTTTAGACTGAATTGCAAGCTTGATATCATCAGAATCAATAACAGATTTCTCAGCATGTTCTGAATACATTTGTGCATCAGTCAACACATCTGCTACATATCGATACCAAAGCTCCAAGAATTGGTGGAAAACTTGAGGTTCATAATCGTCTATGTTCATTGATTTAAGCAACTCCTTCACAATCTTTCCATCTCTAGGCATATCCTCTTCTTCACCCTCATCCATTTTTCACAATCAACCGATTTTTCTCAATGTATCTAACTAAAATATCAAGATTGATCCAGAGGATTAGTACAACTTTTATGAGAGTTATTGCCAGAGAAATATGAAGAAAGCAAAAAAAAAAGAACAAATGCCAAACCTTTAGCACAGATCCAAACTACAGATGGTGAATTCCACTCTATTAGAACCCAAAGTTTTATGTGGGAGCAAATGTTTACATGTTTTATAACCTCACATGAGCATGAAATATGTCATATGTCAAATACGATGCCTTTATTATACACGTAAAATGCACGAGACAAGAGTTCGATACACAATATGGAGCATAGAGTGCCTTATTCAACCCCAGAAAAGTGAAGTCCAAACTCTTAATTTATGCTACAGATCCAATATGCTGAAGTCCAAGGATTAAATGCATTGCTAAAAACCTCAACATGATGAAGAACAACATAAAGATCATACAGCAAACTCAGCAATCATCTTACAAAGAACAATTTACATATCGAAATTCACCTTTCTAAAGCAAAATATCCTTGGAATTCAAAGTGATATTCCACTCACAGCTCAATTCAAACCTTGCACCAGCAAATTTCAGATAAATAGACCACACATTGATTCAAATTTCAAAGGCAACACATTTCATTTCAATGGCTATTCATCTAAAAGCATAGGCTGCTAGAAACTAGGTATCATAGAAATTGATCATCTTCAACACTATGCGACATTTTGAGGGCGATTAATGAACTAAAATTCCATCACTCCTCCACATGAATTCTTCAATCATTTCAAAAAGACGCAGCCATGAATAACATATCAAAACACATAGATTCATCGAAATTCATACTTTTGCAGGTACTCAACCACTCACTCGCATTGACCGGTAATCGTTAATCACAGAATAGAATCAAAAGCTACAAATGCGCGATTACATACGTATAATATATTGCGAACTTTCTTACTTCGCCGGAAAATCCGCGATCTGAGATGCCACCGGAAATCCAGCCGCCGCAAAAATGCCACCAACCGCCCTCCGCCACCACAGAATTGTAGCTGATGGTTGATGTATTGAAAATCTTTGCATTTCATGTGTGATTGTGTACGTATATATAAATGTTTGGCTACGGAAAATTTGGGCTTCATGTGGAATCTAGAGTCGGCCCATTCCATTTCAGCCCATTTCTATTTCATTTTTGGCCCATTTAAATCGAAATTACTCATAATTAGAGATCACTTTCTTAGCAAAATTTTAAGTTTTTAAAAAAAAAAAATTAACTTTACACATTTTTCTTGAACAAATTTAATTAATAATGGTTTGGTTTAATTTTATAATTAATTTTGAAGATTCACCAGATTTAATTAGAGTTTATAATTATTTTTTAGTATCTAATTCGCTTTCGTTAGTTAGCATTGATAAATCTAAAATTAGTGTACGCAATTATTAAAAAGTTTAATTTTAATTTATAAATGCCTATTAAATTTATGATATTATAGTATTTTTTATTTTTATAAAAATAATAGAAATTAAAATTTGAAATGCAGTTGGAAAAACCGAAATTGAGACGGAGGATATCATCTAATTAGTCATTCTGCCATCAATCTAATCCATGAGTTAGTTTCTGAAAAAAATTATATGTATTCTGCAATATTTGTTAATGAGAAGTTGCTAAATTTATTCACAAAGCATTGTAATAAATTATTTGATGCTCAAACATATTAATCGAGATTTAAAAAAAAAAAAAAGACCTAGATAAATGAACCCCAAAATTCTCCACTAGTGAAAAATAGCAAATACATAATAAGAATAATAAAAGCTGAGTTAATATATTTTTAAACTACTATGAATTATTAAATAAATAAACCAAATATATTTTTTCATCTCCAGAAAAATTGTTGCACAGATGACTGCCATGAAAGAACAAACAGTAGCACAATCAAAATCCCAGCTAATCCAAAACTCGAGCTTCCAATTCTAAAACCGCCCTCGAAATCTGCAGATTCAGATTCAAATTCAGCACCCCTTCTTTGCAATGCATTCTTTGATGAAGAAGAAGAAGTGGAGGTTTTGATGGCGGCGATCAGCGCCGCCACCACCGCCGGCAGCACCAAGCCGCTGGAGCTCCACCGCGACTCTAGGCGGCTCTCGCTTTTCCGGCCATCCACGTAGAGCGGAGAGAGAATGACGGCGGAGATGAGGGCCAGCGCCATCGCTGCTGCTCTTGGTGAAGAGTTGACGTGCGGATAACGCGCGCAAGTTTCCATGGCTATGGAAGGAGTTTGGCTGGTTTCTTGTTATTATGGATGATAGTAATAACAAAGAAAACCTAGGCTGAGAGAGAGAGAGAGAGGGAGAGAGAGGGAGAGGGAGATTTATAGGAGAGAAAGAAAGATGAGATGAGGAAGGAATGTGTGTGGAAAGATTGAATTTTGATGTAGGAAAAGTGATTTTGGAGCCGTCCAAAAAGGTGGAAGATGAGAGAGAGAGAGAGAGCATGTCCATGGAAGAGGGGAAAAAGGAGTAAAAAAGGTGATTAAGGGGTTTGAAAGTAAGGTATATTGTTTGTTGTTTATGTGTGTGTGTGTGTGTGTAGATTTTCATACAATTTGAAAAATGAGTGATCTTATACAATGGAATTTAGCTGTCATAATTTTTTCAACCAGCAAGGAAAATTGAATTTACACCTTGACTAGCTAGTTTCTTTACTTTATCTTCTTTCTTGAAACCCTTTTCTTTGTCTATAAAGTTTTTATTTAATTTTATCGCATGATTTTGAAAAGAGGCTAACATATATATAGTTTCCTTAGACGC
Organism: Mentha longifolia; assembly: GCA_001642375.2. Classification (NCBI taxonomy): domain Eukaryota; kingdom Viridiplantae; phylum Streptophyta; class Magnoliopsida; order Lamiales; family Lamiaceae; genus Mentha; species Mentha longifolia. Next base: position 2,217,604 of record CM038116.1, read on the forward strand.
GTCTAAAGCACTATATAGCTCAAAAGCATTTGTATTTAAGTTACCCAAAACAAAAAAAAAAAAAAGAACTACACTTGATTAGTTGATAAATTCAAAATTGATGAGATAATCAAATCTTAGAATTAGCTATTAGGAGAATGAAGATTAGGCCTAAAAGTCTTAACCCCATTTCGACCTCCAAATCTATCACAACCACAAAGCATACTTTCGGCATGGAATCTGTTTTTTATCATCATTTAATAGATTGGAATCAATGTGTTTCCATTCCAAATTAAATTAAAATATGTTTTAATTACAGAAAGAAAAAGTATTTGAATATATGTTCCCTTTTTTGTCACATACAATAAAAAATACTAAAAGTGAAGCAATGGTATAATCAAGATAGTAAAATGAGAAGAAGGAGGCTACATTATGGATTTTGGTTGGTGTGAGAGTCTTCACTGCAAAAGTTTGAATTTTCCGAACCAGTCCACTGGCTCGTGCTGTCCATGCTTGCCTCCTTCGAGTTCGTCTGCAAATTAAAACCATGATTGGAATACAAATTTTGATAAACTGAACTCATATATCCGAATATGAAATATAGTTTAATTTTCTAGGGTTAATAAGATCGTCGTATATTGATCTCAAAATGAAATACCCATCCTTCTTAAATGAAATGTACATTTCATTTGGGACGGAGAGAATATGTTCTAAAGTTAGATACTCAAAAGTTTATAAGTCAAGTCAGACCACTATTAATATACCTGGTCATGGACGTAGACGGTCGAGTCAAAACTAGGGAAAGCTCTCGAGCTCGATTGAGGATGATTCATGTCCTCAAATCCTTGAGGAGGATCGGAGAAGTTCAGAATCATACAATCCGTCTCCGAAGTGAAGAAACCATCAACCGATGATAGGTGCCTAAGATCGGAAGAGTTTATGTATGGTACATTGTTGTTAGCATGAGGTACCAATGCTCCATAATCTTGGTGGTATGTGATTTGGTTAGCCATAGATGTTTCATTAATCATGGTGTTTTGGGTTCCGATTTCGGACTCATTGTAGCTTCTCGGCCCATGTCCGCCCCTGCTAGCCTGGCCATAGGCCTCGTGGTCAGAAAGAGCCTTGAATATCCGGGGCATGGACCCGAATCGCCTTTGCTTGTGGCGGGACCCTCCATTAATATCTGAGGACATGGGGTGCATCCCTAGGGTTGACTTCCGTTCCCCAGAGGATCGCCAGTTCTCGTTGCGACATTTCTGAGAAAATAATTAGAGTAAATGGACAAAATGCATGTAGAAAAATAGTAAAATATTTTGCTTACTATGATATTCAGGTTATAATAAGTATACTATTCCTTCCGTCCCACCTAAATTGTTCACATTGCTTTTGGCACAGAGACCAATACAAGTAGAGATAAGGAATTTTAAAATAGTATTAGTTGTGAGATAGACTTTTATCATTTTAGAAAAATGGACTATTATATGAGACAAACCAATAAGGAAATGTGGACTATTTAGATAAGACGAAGAGAGTAGTAAAATCTTTGTATTGATTACTATTCCCTGTGTTCCACTCAGTATGTTGTTGGAATAGAAATTAACCTGAAGATGGCTTGCCACTTGCATTCTTGTTAGCCCGGGCACATTCATTAACTCCAATATTTCCTTTGGGAAGCATCCTATAATCAATTTTAAAATATTATCAAATAATTATACTAGTTTATACATATATAGGGTGAAAAATGAAAATGTATACTTCCTTCCATAACTAAAGAAAAGAAAGATATATTCTATGCACTAAGAGGAGATACAAATATAATATAGGTACATAAAATTATACTAGCAAACAACTTTAGAAACAATATATGTAATTAATCAAGAAACGTATAAAAAGAAAAAAAATCAACGCAAGAAAATCTTACTTCCTTCTCCAAGCTGCATGACAGCCTCTATGAATTTCTCATGCAGTTCCTGAGTCCACTCGGTACAAATCTTTCTTTTAACCTTTCCATGGTTATTCAAATCTAACTCACTCTCCGAGTCGTATTCTTCCTCAACTCGCTTTCCTTTATAGTAACTTCTCCTCAACTGCCCTCTCTCCTTCATCATGAACAAGCTGTTGCCTCCGACGACGTCGTTAGGGTTTTCGTGTGGATAATGACGAGCCATATCCCCGTACTCAATGCCACGTGGCATGACGTAACTGGCCAGCAGCATTTCGCGCTCTCTCCTCGCACGTGCCCTCTCCCTTGCCACGTGCTGCCATAGGCATCTAAGCATCTCCAGAGTCGTCGGCGTTTTGATAAACAGTAATGCTCCGATCTCGATAGCCTTCATAGCCGAAACGGTGTCGTCTTGAATGGACATCACTGTATATAATAGGTGATGAAATATTATTGTGAGAATTAATTAAGAGGAAAGTATATAATTTGGCTATTCATTGGCTATGACTAGAACTTTGGCCCGCTTTTCGATTTGTGATCTGAACTTCATTCTAATTTTTTAATGATAAGAAATTTCTAAATTTATCGATTTGTGCTTGAATTTCATTTTATTTTTTAAATAATATGAATTTTATTTATTTTATTTCATGATTTGCATTCCGAATTCCAACGTCGTATATATAAATGACTCAATTCGATGTTGAAATGAACTCGGGCTATATGCCTCTTCAAAATTTTCTTTTTGGAAATCCCAACCAGAACTGAGTCATTTATACGATGTCGGATTTCGGGATGCATGTCACATATCGATTTTTTTTTTTGAAAATTTGAATCATCTGATAAAATGAAGAAGTTCATGTCACAAATCAAAAAATTCAAAACAGTTCTAAGTCATTCTAAAAATAAAATAAAGTACAGATCACAAATCGAGGAATGACCAAAGTTAATGTCATAATTAAACTATAAATAATTAATCAAATATAAATCTAGTTAAAAGGATTAAAATTCAAGAATTTAATTATTAGCTTACAAATGATTGGTATATCCATTTCAACTGCAGCATGAAGAAGCTTGAATCCTTGGGCATCAGGAGAGTTGATATTTGCTAACACTAAGTCGAAATTCAATTCGTTTGACAACATAAAGATAGCTTCAGCAGCAGCTTGGACATGAGTAACTAATAACACCAAAAAAAGAAAAATAAAAAAGGTTAATCAAAGATCGGTATAATTAAGTTAATTAATTCAAAAAGAAAAGGAAAATGTAATTAATTACTCCCCGTTCCATTTATAAAGAGATGGTTGACTGTCGAATTCATATACATATGTGATGCTATGAAAACATTTCTAAATGAAAACACAGAATATGTGAATCTATGTGTGATGACATAAATTAAAGATCATATTCCAAATTCAAACATTGAATACGTTTGATTTTTTTTTATTTTTTTTGTATTTTTTTTTAAGGTATTTGAAAGAATTGATATAACATTAACAACCGCATAGTCAAAGCACTCTAGAAATAACCATACGCGTCAAGAGTAATGCTCCCCTATCCACCGTGGGCGTACTTAATATGCCCACCACCGTGGGCTTAGGTGGCAGCATTTTATTTAAGAAAAATTATAATTAATATATCTTATAAAAATAAACCATACCATAAAAAACTAAATCTTACTAAAAAAAGTGAACCCTAAAAAGAAAAATTATTGACGTGACATTACCACGTCAGCGGTGGACACATTAAGTGTGCCCTCCGTGGGTAGGGGAGCATTTCTATACGCGTCAAACACAATAATAGTTTTTCATTTTTATTTTTGTGTAAAATAGTACAACTTTACATCATGAATTAATTGATCATACAATTAAACATATCGTAACACATAATATCTACACATAATAAAATTAATAATTTATCGGCAAACAGAGTCGAGAGAACAAAAATGATTGTAGTAGTGAAGGGCATATATAAAACACTAATTAAATTAATTAGTAGACAAAATAAACTACAATATTTGAATATGTAAACACAGATCTAGTTCTACTCACGTATAATTATACAATACGTAATACACTCACTAGTGTAAGCAACAAAGACAAATTAAATGATTTAAGATAAGAGCTCATTATTTCAAATCACAAATCAGAAGAAAAAGCATAAACATAAAATTAAAATTCAACTTCATACATTTTTAAAAAAAGGTAATTCCATGAATTAAGATCATCATTTTACAAAGAATCACAAACAAATTAGCATGAAGGTTATACTAATTAGTGATTTTTATATCAAAATAAAAAATAAAATAAATTTGTTTACCTCTATAATCGCATATTTCCAATAATCCTTTGGTGTTGAAATAATTGAATTGATCATGGTCTACGAATAGAACATGAATTTCATTCATCACCCTGCGATACGAATTCATTGGAATACTAGAGGCAAAAAATGAATTGGAGTTTGAATAAGTCGACATTACACATAAATAAATAAATAAATTAAAGTGAAAATTCTTTATCAAGATGAAACTTATGCAAGAGAAATGAATTAAACACACAAATAAATAAAAAAGAGTTAAATTAATATTAATATGACCTAAATTTTTTAACAATGGGTGCGGTTTTAGATATCACGCCTAGTATTTATAGAGTTTTAATTTCTTAATGGTGGATTTCAAATAATTTATCTATTATAGTTTTATTTTGTTTTCAATAAAATTATTACTTTTTACACTTGTATGATTTCATTTCACATGCACTTTAATTTATTTTTTGAAAATATATAAACCTGTAAATGTAGATGTGTTTGAGTCTTGACCAATAATTTTATTCAAATCTCAATGCTTTCACAAACATAGGAAGTCGTTTAAAACTTTATCTAACTATGCAAAACAAATATAGGTGGACGTGATAAATAATTACGTATTGAAAAAATGAATTTTCTTTAGGTGTTCACACGATTGCTTTTAATACAAAAAATGTGAGGTAAATGCTACATAATTACCCTTACCATCATATTATTATGGCCTTTATATATAAAGTTACCCTTTAATGAATCAATTTGCTTACCTTTTTAACTATTAATACTTGCAATAAATTTTCAACTTTCCTTGTAAAACACCTTTCCTTCAAACTAAATTTAATGCTGTAATTACTGTTACCAAACTATGTATATCAATTCTTATTTTCTTCCGTGGATTAGTACGTATAATCATTGCATTCAAAATACCCAACAAAAGAAATACTAGAAATATGGAGTCTAATAATTAATGAATTACCCTTTCAAAATAAATAAATAAACAGTGAAATATAGATTGGAAGTCATTATATTATACTTATAAGCAATAATTAAAATAAATTAAAAAAAAAAACTATCCCAATATGGATGAGTTTGAGAAAGTACTTATGCATGCATGCTTAATTCTTCCTAATATAGAAACACATAGTATATCATATTCTAGCTAGCTAGATTAATTTGCTTATAATTAACAGTTTAATTTCTAATTAATTATTATGGTGATCATACTTATCACAATCTAATTAATAGAATTGATTGTCACAATTGTATGCTACATCTTCTTGACACAATTCTTATAAAATATGATTAGATCGATAGTGTATAAATCGATAATTAAATTATATAAACTAGCATATGATAAATGCAACCATATTAACTTCCAATAAGAATTCAAAATATGATTATATTTAAAAAATAATACGCATGCATGCACAGAAGTTTGCAAAAATGTACTGCATGTAGATTACATATTTGTAATATAAAAAGGTAACCTGATTACAAAAATTATAGGAATATTACATGACTTTAATCTCAATAAAGGTTAGCTTGATTAATACTGAAAATATTTCACTTAACACGGATGTATTTTTTATTAATTCGGTTTTAGATTATTTTAAATTTTCTCTAAAATGTGATAATTATTATAATTAGTATATTAGTTCATCCAAATATTGCGAGCATATTGTAACAGACTAAAATGATTAATCATTAATTATGATCTGAATTTATGATCTAGAGAAATAAACATTTCTTTCAACTTCTATGATACATTTTAGCCAAATATTTCACAAACCTAAGCAGTATGTAAAACAAAAATGCCAAACGAGATATGAATTAATATTAAAATTCTCATTAATCTTCTCTTACAATCTATGTATGTTTGTATATAAATATATATAGTTCATTTGGAAGCATAAAAGGAAAATGAAATTCCTCTTCAAAGTCATTCATTGCTATGGTCCAATATCCAAATAGTCATTCTTCAATCCCCATCTCATCCAAGCTACGAAAATATTCCTGTAACAAAACATAGTAAAATAATGGGATTAAGCATTTTATTATATGTTTTTTCTTAAAATTAATTAGTAGGAGAAAATGATAAATGAAAATACTACGTACGATTATTTATCAGACCTTGAGGTATATAAGGAACCTTATATTTGTGGCATGGATCCATATCGTCTTGGCTTGTGGTTCGGCCCTTCGCCATTTGAAGACGAGGGCTGGGCCCCTAGTGTCGAATTTCTCTCTTGAGGGGGTCGCCAGTTGTTTTTGCGACATTTCTATTAACAAAGAAAAAAAACGTATATATTTCAAAGATAGTGATGAGCCACAAATAGAAAAATTAAAATTATTCAATTCCATAAAGTCAAGGTTACTAAATAAGCGAAAAATTTAAATTATATATTTTAAGATTGACCGGTTTCATAAGCTGCATATGTTACAAAGTTACCCTTAATTAAAGACGTAATTTCTTTATTTGAATAACTTAATTAAATATTACTGATCACGTGAGTAACAAAAACTCTTTGGATATAGGAGTATAAAAAGTTACTGTAAAGTTGTACGGAAAACGTAGACAACAGAACACAACTCGATTGGTAAAATATTCATATCTAAATTTGTTTTTTTAAGAAAAAAATACCTGAAGATGACTTGCCACTTGCATTCTCGTCAATCCAGGTACATTCATTAATTCGAGAATCTCTTTGGGGAAGCACCCTATTATCAATTTAAAAATGATCAAATGTAAACTAGTTATCACATATAACTACAAGATTACAAATTATCGACTAAAATTTCCGTCGTAAAATCCCATAAATCTACGATGGATTTCTCCATCGTTGATTTGGCCGCTAGTTATCGATAAATATTAACGTATAAGATAAAGAGAATATCAAAATAACTATCAAAATACTTTAGAAACAATTAAGTAAAAAAGAGAAATAAAATCAATATATAAAGCGATATCTTACTTCCTTCTCCGAGTCGTTCGACAGCATGCATGAATTTCTCATGCAATTCCCGAGTCCACTCAGTACAAACCTTTCTCTTAACCCTATCATGACTCATCACATTATAGGCCGAGTCAAGCCCTTCATCGGCTCGCTTACCCTTGTCGTCTTCTCCAATATTCATATTAGGGTTTCTGTCCGAACAATGAGCCATTCCCCAAAACCCGGCGCCTTGTGAATTGACATATTTGCCCTTCGACTCTTGTACCACATGTTGCCATATGTAACTCAACATTTCAAGAGTGAGAGGCTTTTTGATAAAGAGGAATGCCCCTTTCTCTATAGCCCTCATGGCTAGTGATATGTTGTCATCCATGGACATCACTTCATAAAATATTACAATGAATTAATATTGTTGGGATTAGAAAATTATGTTTGTGGATATTAAATTAAGAATGTGAGAATTATATAAGGATTTTTTTTTATTTTTAAAGTTTACATATTATGGGTATTTTCATGTTGACTGCGAGCTGAAGAAGGTGGCATCCATGGAAATCTGGTGAGTTGATATTTGCTATGATGAAATCGCATTTCACCTTTCCATTTGATAGCATTTGTATTGCAGCAGAAGCAAACTGAAAATGAGTAACTATTTCACAAAAAAAAAAAAAAATGTTATACACAAATATGTCTATTAATAAAAGAGGAATTAATAACTTTTATCAGAATAGAGAAAAGTTAAATTAATTCTATCTAAAACAGACAGTCATACTTGATGGGATCTGTTTTATAAATATATTATTTTGACTGAAAAAATAATTGCAGAAACAAGAAAGATTAATATGGTTCAAACATATAGCCTATATATAATAAAATATATAGATAAAAAAACATAAAAATTACATATATAAACATATAAAATCATAAAGATCTTGCAAGTCTAGATCAAATATAAAGGACTTTCATCCAATTAAGATTTTTTTTTAATTGCCTCCATATAAAAAATTCAAGAACCACATTAATTTAACAAGGAAATACAAAATTTACATCATGATAATAATAAACAAACAAACAAATAAATAAATAACCTCTGTAACGGCATGTTTCCAAGAGGCTTGTCACGTGCACTAAATCATCTAATTCATGGTCCACAAATAAAACATGAATTTCATTCATCACTTCGAGGTATGAATTCATTTCAGTTCTGTTTTCTCCTTCTCTACAAGCAAAGAAATTCATGTATGTGAATAATCGATTAAAATAAGAAAAAATAATAATTTAAGCACGAGAATTAATTAAATACACAAGCAAGAAAAGAAAAAAGAAGGGGGAAAAAGTATGCAGACCTTCAATTTTCCTGCAAATTTAATTATGAGCAATCTTTGTATGAAGGACTAGTAGTACTAATATATAGAGGGGTAGATTTGCTGAATATGAATATTAAGTTTGTATTTTTCCTTGATATTTTGTTTTAAAGCTTTAACAAAGTAAAATTAAAAAATAGATAATAGACCTTAATACGTCAATTTATTTGACCAGCCAACTTCCTTTAGTGGTACCATATACGTATAATTATGTATATATATAGGAAGTTTGCAAGTTACTTAATATTCTTATTTCAAAAAATAATTATTTGACTATTGTAGCCATTTATTTAGTAAACTAAGTATGACTATGTTTGCACGAAGTCAAATTATTGCTTAACAAAACCTAAAACAACAAACAATATTTATGTGGGAAGGAAAAACTTTGGCAAGAAGCGGGTAAGAATGCGGGTCAGGGTTGACCCGACTACATATGAGTTTTAATGTAGTACTCCCTCTGTCTTGGCGAAAGTGAGACATTTTTTATTTATATGTGATGTATATTTTAATAAATTGCTTCACTTTTGGTGAGACGGAGGAAGTTGAGCTTGAGCTTGGCTTGTCATACTCGTGCTATAGTATAGATATCAAAATTCGGCCCAGCTTTCCTGATCAGCCCTGAAATGGTCGAGCTTGGACTATAAAATTATTAGATTCATTGGAAATTCAGGTCGACCTAAATCAACCTAAAACACTATGAAGTCTGATGGGCTCGGGTCGACCTGATCGACCTAATAAATTTCTCCCTATAATTTTTTATGGGCCGAATTTGGGCTACTATTTTTAGGGCCCAATAGGATTTTGGCCCAATTTCACCTCACACTTAACGGGCTCGGGTTCAGACTTCGCATGATCCAACCCGGAATTTTGACAACTCTACTTACGGATAGGGCTGTCAAATGCTCGGACCGAGTCAATCCATAAATCCAATAAACCTCATATTTCGTAGTCCAATCCCGCCTAAACTACATACAAACCAAAACTATCAATCAGGCATAGCTTTTTCGGGCCAAATTTAACAACTCTGTCTACGAGATACCTATGATTTGAACCGTATGCAAATGCAACCCATGGATACAAGAGAAAGTACATTCACTCAAGAAATTATAATGATGAAAAAACTTGTGAAAACTAGGCCGTCCACGTGGAATGGGCCCACTTCGAAGGTTGAAGATGGATATATGAACGTGATTGGTGAGAAATCTATCCCTAAGCCTTATTCCAGATATCTCTAATCTTACGTGGCACCCTACGGCACTCTCCTTTTGATTTCCCTCTCATGCTTTAAGTGCCATTCCGATAGCTATTTCTCTCTTAGATTTTCTTAGATTTTCCATTCCACACTCGTAAAACAGAGCAGCCCACAACCACAAACAGAGAAGAGATGGCTTCCACCTCCGCCGCGTTAGTAAACGGGTTGGGATCTGCCTTCTTGACCGGTGGCAAGAAGGCCCAGGCTCTCCTATCCGCCCCTCTCGCCGCCGCCAGGCCCGGCGCCGCCGCCCCCAAGAGGCTCATCGTGGTGGCCGCTGCAGCCCCCAAGAAATCTTGGATCCCCGCCGTCAAGGGCGGCCCCGACTTCCTCGACCCGGAATGGCTCGATGGCTCGTAAGTCCCTCTTAATTCGGTATACGCTAGCGCATGCTGAATTTCTCACGGCAGTCTAGTCGTTAGGAGTCTATAGTAGCCGTATTTCGTCGGAATTTTATATTATAAAATTTAATTTTGGAATATTATATATTTTGTTTTTTATATATTAGCCCTTACGCTAATTTAATCATGGGTCTGCCTTAATATAGGCTCCCCGGTGACTTCGGGTTCGACCCCCTAGGGTTGGGGAAGGACCCGGCGTTCTTGAAATGGTACCGGGAGGCGGAGTTGATCCACGGGCGGTGGGCGATGGCGGCGGTCCTCGGCATCTTCGTGGGCCAGGCGTGGAGCGGCATCCCGTGGTTTGAGGCCGGGGCGGCCCCTGGCGCGGTGGCGCCCTTCTCCTTCGGGACCCTCCTCGGGACTCAGCTACTCCTCATGGGGTGGGTTGAGAGCAAGAGGTGGGTGGATTTCTTCAACCCGGAGTCGCAGTCGGTGGAGTGGGCGACCCCGTGGTCGAGGACGTCGGAGAATTTCGCCAATGCCACGGGCGAGCAGGGCTACCCGGGCGGGAAATTCTTCGACCCGCTAGGGTTCGCCGGCGAGCTCAAGGACGGAGTGTACATCCCCGATGAGGAAAAGCTCGATAGATTGAAGCTTGCCGAGATCAAGCACGCCCGGCTCGCCATGGTGGCGATGCTTATTTTCTACTTCGAGGCGGGTCAGGGCAAGACCCCCCTCGGAGCGCTCGGGTTATAAACTTCCGACATTGATGTATAAACAAACATTGCAATGTAGAGAGTAAAACCTCGGATCTCGATCTCGTCTCGATTAATTTATTACGAATTTTCCAACTTATGTACATGTTTCTTGCATTGTTACCAAATTAAGAAGGGAGTGAACCAAATCCATTAACAATAGCTTTCGTGCTATGCATCAATTAGACTATTATTGAGTTAAATACTTTGTGTTAGTTCAAAATATATATATATATATATATATATATATATATATATGTATTATCACACAATGAGGTTTTATAAAAATGTACACACTCAATATCATTGCTTTCTGTGTATTTTCCTTCCTCTGCGTTTTCCTCTCTAATCACTTTTATCAGAATAGAGAAAAAAAAATTAATTAATTCAATCTAAAAAAACCCAGTCATAATCGATAAAGATGATGACATATCCAAACATAGCATATATACTAATTAAAATCACAAATTACCAAAAAAAATTGAAATACAAACATAAACAAATAATTTTGCAAGTCTAGATCAAATATATTTGGAGTTTCATCGAAGACAAACACTAAGGGGTGGCTGGTAGGAGGGAATGAGAAATGAATGGAATCACTAAACTCAGGTTCATTACTAAACTCATGGCTGATATATTTTTTTTATTTGGAATCACCATTCCATTGGGAATTACTAATCCTTCATTTATGAGATTAACCATTCCATCACACCCCCATGGTATTAGCCATTCCAAATTATGAGGATTATAATTTTTGCTCATAAATTATTGAAAACATCCATATTTATCCCAATTAAATTTAATAAAATATTTTACGTCTTATACGTCTTCTTTCTTTTCTTTTTTTTTTTCTTTTTTTTTCTTTTTCTTCTTTGTCTTCTAATATTTTTTTTCTTTTTCTTTTTTTCCTACGTCTTCTAATATTAACAATGAAGATTGTTATTTTTATTATCTTCGTCTCTTATTATTATGTAAATTAATGATGCTCTTTGAAATTGTCTGTTGTCTATTATTTTTTTATTTTGTAATTGTCTATTAAATTGTTTAAATTAATGACGTTCTCTATTTGAGTGTTCTATCGGATTGGATTGCATAGCGTATGTAAATTTGTTTTATTTGCTCACGTTGTTGATTGATATCAATTTGATAATATTTTAGAATTCGATTATATATAATATTAAATAAATATATTTATTTAAAAAATTGCATTTACAACTTAAAACAATGCAAGGTTTGGTAATTTTAATTATATATAATGATATCTTGGAGTAATATAATTTTAGAGATAAAATGGATTTTTTAAAGAAAAATCAATTAATGCATTCCTTTCCTTATTCATACCAGCCATGAGAATTTTATTTCATATTTCATTCCTTTCATATCTCCATTCCATTACTAAGTTCATTCATTTCCCACATAAATTCATTCATGCATACCAGCCAACCCCTAATTATTTTTTCATGAAGATAATAAACCTTGTCTTAAAAGAAAGAAATAAATTTAATAATAAAAAAACATATACGTCAATTTGTTTGACCAGCCAACTTCCTTATATGATAAAAATTTCATGTATAATAGGACGGTTGCAAGTTAATTTTCTTATTCCACAAAATAATTATTTGACTATTACGGCCATTTAGTACATCAAGTATAACTTGCTAAAGTCATTTTTTTTTTGTTTCAAATGAAAGTCAAACACTTTTTAAGGATAAAATAAAAGTCGAACCTTAATTGGATAGGTACAAATATAATTACTCTTGGTCTTCAAATGATTGTGGATGTATATACTACGTAAAAAATTAATGTTTGTAAACACAATACACTATTACTCAGAGTATTATTCAACTTTCTTGGTTTAGACTTTAGAGTGTGGATGATCAAGTTATCAATTTGAAGCTAATTAGAGTAGCATATTTTGATCCTATTTATAAGATTAATAATTCATTAGTTTTAGATCGATAATTTTAATATCTATGTACCAAATATCGATTTGCTCTGTATTGATGAGACGTCCCGTAAAGAAAAATCGCTCTAAATTAATGGAACAGATAAATTAATTCACACTTTGATTCATATCATTACAAAAGAGTACTCTCTCAGTCCCGACTCCTAACTATTTATATTTTAAATATATTTATTTTGAGTTTATTAAAATAATAAAATGAAACATAAACGGTCGGGGATCAATGAGGAATTTATATGCTCTCTTTTCCATTCTAATCGATTTTTTTCCACTAAATTTGGGAAGCCATGCACATGCACATTACATTAATCGTTGCACCAATAAAATTAAATACAATTAGTACTTAACAAAGTACGTCACTACAAAAGGCTAACACCTACTGAGCATATAATGACGTGTGATTACATTATTTATCTATAAATCCACACACAAAATTAAAATTGGCCGAAATAAAATAAATGAGCTCGTGGGACCCAATCACTAAAACTCATAACACAAGCCTAAATTTCGGGGCCCACATAAATATTTTTAAATATAAAAAATCATCACCACTTTCACATTTCATTTCCCACAAGCTTTAACACCTCGAGCTCCAGCACCTTCATCAATGGAGACTCTGCGCCTCTTCCTCCACCACCTCCTCTCCTTCCACATCTCCCTCGCCGCCACCATCTCTCACTACCTCTTCTCCCCCTTCTCCAAAATCCGCCGCTTCCCAATCTTCACCCCCGTCTTCGAGTGGATCCTCTCCGTCTACTTCAAATTCGCATGCAACCTGATCCAATGCGCCGTCGATTTGGACGATCAGACCACCATGCATTTCCTCGGCCCCGCCCACCGCAGATTCAACAAGCCCAATCTCCTGATGATCCACGGCTACGGCGGCAACTCTAAGTGGCAATTCGTCTACCAGGTTAGCTGCATTTGTTTTTTTTTTGTGCAAATCGATCTGATTTTGTAGTGATTTTCGATGCGTTTTTTCTGAATTTCAGCGAATTTTGATTTTGGATGTTTTGATTCTGATTGATTTTTTCATAGGCGGCGTCACTAGCCGAATCCTTCAATGTCTACATACCCGACCTCCTCTTCTTCGGAAAATCCTACACGCACCGCACAAACCGCGCCGAAGCGTTTCAGGCGGAGTGCGTGGCGGCGGGGTTGAGGAGATTGGGTGTGGAGAGGTGTTCGGTGTACGCCATCAGCTACGGCGGGTACGTGTGCTATCGGATGGCTGAGATGCATCCGCAGCTAGTGGAGAAGGCGGTGATCGTGAGCAGTGGGGTCGGGTGCACGGAGAGCCAGAAGGAGCACCTCGGAAGCGTGGGGATTGATGTAGTGGATCTGCTCCTCCCCCGGAGCCCACCCGGGATGAGGCGGCTGGTGGAGCTCACCGTCTACAAGTCGAACCCCTTGCGGTGGTTCCCGGAGTTCCTCCTTAACGAGTTCATTGATGTGAGTGCTCTGAAATCTGAATGGGAATTTCAATTTTGTGCAGCTATCTGTTGTTTTGTGTTTGACATTGTGTTGTTCTTTGATGTTTGATAGTATGTCTTTTCACACTGTTTCATTGCTTTAAGTCATATGGTGATTAATGTTAGGATTTCAATGCTGCTAAGTTAGTTGATATGATGGGGATGTTGAATCCTTGCTCGTGTTTAGATTACATTTCACATTTAAGATAAGGCGATACACGGTGGATTAATCTTGATCTTGTAGGTAAGATGTGACTAGTGGCTAAAGTACGTCCAACGATTGGCTGCTGTTTAATTGCAGTCGTTTTCGTTGCAGTCTTTGCATCTTCGTAGACTATTTGATGATGATGATGTTGCAAGTTGAGTTGATATTTCTTGTAGATTGAATGCCAATGACTTTTCCATATCAGTGGTTGGTGATAAATTGTAAAACATAGTTAGAAGTATTTTGGATATGATTCTTGGTTTCGATTTCTTGATTGGGGTGGTTACACATTGTTAGAAGTAATACGTATTTTATTATAAAAGGCACATGGAAGCGGTAGCTTATAAGTTATAACTTGCTATAATGTTAAGCAAGAGTGCAAGAGTTCACATTTATCCGATAATTATGATCTTCATCTGAACATGTCACAGTCGCTACTTGTTATTAGAAATTAAACTGCTAATTGGACTGGTTCAATGTGATAAAGTAACTTGACTTCACATCTACGTGGATTACGTGTTATTCATATCATCATGCAGTATTCACACTTAGATTATTAGTTGGATGTCAAAATCAACATTTTATTAGTAAAGAGAGCTGCATATTCAAATCTAGATAGAAAGGGGGTGATGGCCCTTACTGACTAATATGAGATTTCTTTCAAGAAGATTTGTCTATGGGCGAATGATAATTCGTTGAGACTTCTATAAGCCGGAAACAAGCTTCTGAAAATTTGCAAACACTTTTAGTGCTTCGTATCTTTCTATTGCATTTTTGTGCCATAATGTGGTCTCTCTTCAATAAAAAAGCATACAACTGTGAAGTTTACAATAAGAACTCATTGAACGTTTGTGTTGACATTTCAACGAGCTCAATTGTTAAACATGAAAACCTCACACGCCACATTCTTTCGTTAGACAATGTGCAACGCTAATAGGAAAGAGAAACAAGAGCTAGTGGAATATCTCGTGGCCCACAGCGAAGAATGCAAGATTCAACCTCTTAGTCAGGTAAGTTCACATTTCATCACATTCTCGAAAGATGCATGTTTCGGGTAAAAATCATGGAATCTGATCTGCTGTTAAAATTTTCTTCTCTTGTCATTTCTGATTGGTGAAGGAAATATTGCTTGTTTGGGGCGACAAGGATAAGATTTTCCCTTTAAGCTTCGCCTATGAGTTGCAAAGGTACTTAAGTTTCCATCGTAAATGAAAATCTTCATGTTCTAGTTCTAATCACACCAATACAAACTTTGTGTCCATCTTTGTCGATGCAGAAAATTGGGCCCGAAATCCAGTCTGGAAATCATCCGAGACACAGGGCATGCAGTAAACTTCGACTCTCCTGATTCCTTGAATGATCTGATTAAAGGTTTCATCTTACAGTGAAATCCCAAGCAGTTAGTTAGCATCTATGCAGGTTTTAATTATGCACCCTACTCATAAATCTTAGCTACATCGGTTCATAACATCAAGATCGTACCTCGTTGGTACAATTCCGTGGTAAAATCTTCTTCCGGAGATGTTTTTGCCTCGATTCCAGATATGTCGAGACGTCCATGGATCTGTGGGGATAGTATGTATATGTGCGTGTGTGTTTTGAGTCTCAAATGCAGCTCTAATGCTGTGCGTTAGGCTGTTGTTTTCCTTTGTTTGAAGAAAGTAGCTTTCAAGAATTTGTAAAATAGTTTTATTGCAAGATTTTGTTGGTTCACTGTTATTTCTATGGAAAAATATTGATTGAAAGAACGATCTGATTTAGTTCATACTGTTATATAACAAGATTTTGATTCAGTTCATAATATATTTCGTAATAATAAATGTAAATTATTAAAAGGAAATAACTGAAAGTAATGTTTTTTTTTGTTTTTTGTTTTAAATATTAGTATAGAAATAATTAGCCATTAAAAATGGCTCAAATGAAGTCTTATAAAAATAAAAATAAAAATAAAGTTGCTCTGAAGTTTGAATACTTTAATCAGTTTATATTTAAATAAAAAAATATTAAAATTATGATATTTAGAATTTCATATCTTCTCTAACAAGAAAAAAAGGAAAAGGATTATTCATCAAGAAATATAAAACCTTTTACGCGGGGGAAAGAAATTCCGGCAAATTCCGATTAGTGAATCAGCGGCAGAGGAGATGTCGATGCACGACCGCGCGACGGCGGCGGTCCTCGCGCAGATAATGATGGCGGCGGACGGCGCCCTGTTCGGCTTCGGCGTCGCCTACGTGGCGTATCGCAGTATCCGCAAATATGCAGCCACTTCATCCGCGCTCCGGAAAATCCGCGACGCGCCGGCGGTTACCCCTTCCGATCTCCGGTCAATTCTCACCGACGGCGATGATTCTAGTAGCTCGAGTCCGGACGGCGGAGATGCATCCAGCTCGAATTGTGGGGGCGAGAAATTGGTCGTCGTTAGGGGTAGCGTGGACGTGAAATCGGCCGCGGAGAAGGGGAATTGGAAGAACTTGATGGGGACTCAATTGGTCTCTGCGACGGCGACCGGCGATAAAGGGGTGGTGTTGCAGAGTAGCCAAACCGTATGTTATATCCTCTTCTTTCTTTGCTAATTCCTTAGTTAGCCTATTTCATAAGGAAATTTATTCCCTAATCTCTTCTTTAACTGTTTGAATATGCAAGAACTAAGGGAGCTTCACTAGTAATCTTAGGATTTGCCATTTCTTGCTTGCCAAATTCTTATAGTCACTTACAGCACTTGGAAGGTGAATCTTGATTAGTTATATGAAATTCTTGCTTAAATTAGTCTTTTCTCTTTCCATTTGTCCATTGCAGTGTATATACAATGAATGGAAGGGGGTCTTGGGATGGACTGCAGATCTCCGCAACATAATTTCTGGATCCTTGAAAGAGCAAAAGACATCAACCACAAGAATGGTAACTTGTTATATTTCAATAGAGTTAGACTTGTGATATCTTATTTCATCTGCTTGCAGCTATTGTATCTTGCAACGAGTGCAAATCATTTAGTTGTTGGCTGCTTTCTGAACTCATTGGTCTTCTCTCTCCCCCTAACTGCCTTGGTTTGCTGTAGATCATCGAGCATTAGATGGTCTCACAGTACCAAGATTCTGACGTATCAGATTATTGATTTTGCAATGTTTTGAAAAAAAAAATCAGATTCTATGGTTTGGCCGTAGAACGTGATGTATAGAGGGGCTAGCTAACGGCTAATTGTGTTCTGTTTCCTCTTGATTGACATGTTTCTTTTGAAAAAAATGTTACTATCTTTGTAGCTCCATTGTATTATCTGGAAAGTGAATCAGTCATAGAGACTATTTTTTTTGTTTCTGCACCATTGAGGTCCTGTAACACATGCATTGGATTTTCCCCTCAGGTTCCTTTTATTCTTGTCGAAGGTGCGAAATGGCCTCAGTCTGATTATCTTGTTGTCAACATGAATGGATCAAATCACCCGCTACCTCTTACTACAGTTTATCAGAACTTGCAGCCTATTCATGCTACTCCTTACACTTTCCTTCAGGCAATATGTGGTCTTGAATATCCTGTGAGTTTCTCTTTTAAATAACATTGTTGCGAAGAATTTTTTTTTATGCTTTTGTTATTTTCCATGCCTTACAAAATATTATTTTGCCCTCAGGTTGGAATGCTCTATGAGGAGAAAATTCTTCCTCTTGGGAAGGATATAACTGCTGTTGGAATGTGCAGTCTAAAAGACGGGATTTTTGAGATTAAATCCTGCAGGGATTTCCCTTATTTCCTGTAAGTGGATTTTCTTTTAAATACTCATTGGTTATGTATTACACTGCAAGATTACTTTTTTTATTACAAAGATGTATATCTTCTTTTGAATACTCATTTGTTTCATTTACTTGCAGCCTATACCGCCGTGTTTGTGTGTGCACACGTGTGTATAGTTTTCACCCATATTTTTAGTGTTTCTTTGTGTGTTGGGGGTGGAAGCTATTCCTATTTGTCTAACTTATTGTTGAGCAGTTTCTTCGTCATATGAGATTTGGATACTGATGAATAGTATGTATCATACTAAAGGTTTTATGTGAATTTGAACTGTTGCATGGTTATTGTGAAGTTTCCAAATGTTGTAACTTTTGACTGTATTGAAGCAACCGTGATAGACATTCTGCCTGCTGGCGATATAAGAAATTGTTGAGTGTTTTCAAGAAGCCTAGTTTATTATATTTCTATCTATAATTGAAACCAATTCTTCATTAAGTTCAGTCGCTGGTGTTAATTCTTCTTCCTCAACGAGATATATTCTAGAAACTGATCAATCCGGGGCTCTATCTGTAGATCTGCTTTGACTAAAGATCAAATTGTGGCGGATCTTTCCTTCAAGACAAAAGTGTTAATGTGGAGTGGACTTGTTTTTGGTACCTTGGCTATTGGTATCCTTGGCTATTCTGTTGCAAGGTACGTTTCTCCGACCATGCTTCTTACTGAAATTAGGTTTGATGGCATAATAGGAACACTTACAGTAACTAGTAATAGAAATGTATAATCTTCTTTGAGGTATTTTCCAGAAGATATTGAATTTATACATGCTATGTATACGTACACACTAGCACATACACACCAGAAACTGAAGGAATATCTTGGGGGATTTTATCTTCCATTCTCCGTGTGTGGGTCAACATTTCAGTTTCTTATTTCAGAATCGATTCCATGTCTTTTCGTTTCTATGAAATTTTCATTTGAATCACAACGTATCTCGCGCTTCTAGCTCATAAATTGTTGGTATAACTTGTACATATCTACATTGACTTGTGTAGGAACTGGGCTAGGTGGAAAGAATGGAGAAGCCTGCGCCAAATCCGACAACAAAATGACTCTACTAGCACTAGCAACGAGCCTTCTGATGATTTAGTGGCTGATGATGAAGCTGAAGAAATTCAAGATGGCGAACTATGTGTGATCTGCCTTACAAGAAGGCGACGTTCTGCATTTGTCCCGTGTGGACATTTGGTCTGCTGTCCTCGTTGTGCCCTTTCTGTGGAGCGCGAAGTGGCTCCAAAATGTCCCTTATGCAGACAGACTATCCGAACCTCTATAAGAATATATGACTCTTGAGCCTTCCGTATGGATAGTTTACTAGCTTTGTCTTTGCTACTCCCTCCGTCCCACTTATATAGGGATAGTTGACTGCCTTTTTGAGACAAAAAGGCAGTCAACTATCCCTATATAAGTGGGACGGAGGGAGTAATACCGTACAGAGAGAACTACATTTTGTATGATACTTGGTTCCAACTGACCCTAGGTTCATTAGGAAAATATTGAGAATGTGACACTACATTTGTATATATAACTACTAGTACTGAATTTTGTCATGGCTTAGCAGATTCATCTTCTCCTTAATTCTTTTCTCTTGTTGCCTTTTGCTATTGCTACTACTATTTAGGTGCAACATATCGTGAAAAAAAAAAAAAAAAAAACAATTTATTTTTAGAAGAAAACCAACTTTTTTAATGTAAATTTAAATACGATTATTTGCATGTAAATACACAAATTTTGCTAGGAATTTATTTGTTAGCATGAGTTTAAATTTTTAACTTCAATACACCAACTAACAATCAGTTTGATTTTTGATACATATAGTATGTATGAAAATTTCCCAAAATCAAAAAGAAGGTGGAATTTGTAAGAATGCCAAGAGCTCTGATCGCGCACGTTAGTGGAACCTTCTAACTTGCGCATCTCTGAACGGAAACCATGGCGAAAGGAGGTGGGAAGGCGAAAGGAAGACCGAGGAAGCTAGTAGATGTGTTTCTTCCAGCTGGTGCAGGGAACACACCACCGATTGTGGAGAAAGGAGAGTCCTCCGGAGCACATGAGCTGGGGAGCAATGGAATAATACCATCTCTACCGGAGAAGATTGAGCTGGAATCTAGCCCGGCTGTCCACCGGCAGCATGAGGAACTGTTGACAGAGGAGGAGAAGGAAGCGAATGCAAGAACGATTGAAGATAAGGAAGCTCCGGGGATGAGAAATCGAGGTATGAGTTTGGGTTATGTAGCTCCTGTGATAAAAGAGGGAAAACTAACAGCGAAACTTAATACTGATGAAATTGTGAAAGAAGCGGCTCGATGGAAGAATGCCATCATCTTCTATGTAATTGGTGAAGCCCCTACCATAGCATATCTTAAGATGTATTTGCAAAAACAGTGTGATATTAAGGGAGAATTTGAGATCTACTACCATAATGAGGGGTACTTCATTATTCGATTTGAGCTAGCTACAGAGAAGGATAAGATGCTATATGAAGGACCATATATGATGGCGAGTAGACCGGTAATTGTTAAGGACTGGTATGCAGAGTTTTCTTTTGAGAAAGAAGTGCTGAGAGAAGTGCCATTATGGGTTCGATTACCTAAACTACCTCTTCACTACTGGGGAGGGGATTCTCTTAGTAGGATTGGGAGTGTGATAGGGAAGCCTTTGTGTGCAGATGAGTGCACTACTCTGCAGCAACGGATTTCATTTGCTAGGCTACTGGTGGAGGTGGACATTACAAAACCGTTGCTATATAAAGTGCAGATTGAGGGGGAACAAGGGAAGATGATGGAGCAACAGGTGCTTTATGAGTGGGTTCCAATGTTTTGCCAACAATGTCATAAGGTGGGGCACATCTGTAAGAAGAAAGAAGAGGGGAATCAGCCTCAGAAGAAGCATTGGCAAGTAAAAGATAAAGGGAAGAAGGTAGAAGAAGAGAAGGCATTGAAGGAAGATGACTGGATTCAGCCTAGGAAAGTAGCTTCACCAACTATCCAAGTTGGTAATCTGGAGGTGCCAACTGGAAGTAGTTATCAAGTTCTGAATCCTGTGGGTATAGGTGATGAGGGCGGGGACCTTTTCCCCTTCCTTGCACCATGAGGATTATTATATGGAATGTTAGAGGATGCAACAAGCCATTTAAACAAAAGGAAATTAGGGTTTTCTTGCAGAAAAATAAGGCTGATGTTGTGATCCTATTAGAGACTAGAGTAAAAAAAGAAAATGCAAAAAAAATAATGGAGAAGATGTGTAGAGGATGGAGCTGGATAGATAATTATAGTAAGGCAGTAAATGGGAGAATTTGGATAACTTGGAATCCAAGAGCTGTGCAAATTAAGTGTTTATATGAGC
The DNA here is from genome assembly GCA_001642375.2 of Mentha longifolia. Classification (NCBI taxonomy): domain Eukaryota; kingdom Viridiplantae; phylum Streptophyta; class Magnoliopsida; order Lamiales; family Lamiaceae; genus Mentha; species Mentha longifolia. Next base: position 2,239,254 of record CM038116.1, read on the forward strand.
ATGAGCAGGCTGTTTGCTGTGAGTTGACTGAAGTATTTTCAGGAAAAGTGCAGCAAGTAATGGCTGTTTATGCAATGAATACCAATGAACAAAGGAAGGGACTGTGGGAGTTTGTGAATAATATGGTACAAAGCTGTCAGGAGCCGTTTTTGATGGGAGGTGACTTCAATGCAGTATTGAGTGTGGAGGATAGGTTTAATGGTAACAGTGTGACTGGTGCTGAGATTGAGGATTTTAAACAATGTGTGGAAGATAATGGTTTGTTAGAAGTTAGAGCAGTAGGGCCTCAGTTCACTTGGCATAATAATCAAGAAGGAAATGCTAGAATATATTCTAACATTGATAGGTGTTTTGCAAATTTGAAGTGGATGGCTGAATTCTCTAGTATTGTAGTTGAAAGATTGGAAAGGGGAGTCTCTGATCATTGTCCTCAGCTGCTGCAGTTTGGCAATTTGATACAACAAAGCCGGCTGTTTAAATTTTATAATGTTCTTTCTGATCATGAAGATTTTCAGAATGTAGTACAGAGAGTGTGGCAGACTAGTTATTCTTCTAACTTTTTGGAAGATATCTGGATCAAGTGCAAAAAACTAAAGGAACCCCTGAAGCAAATGAATACCAAGTGGTTTATGAAGACTAGTGAGAGGGTGAGAGAGTTAAGGGATCAGTTGGAAAGGTTACAGAAGCAAGATCCAACGGATATAGCAGAAGAGAAGGTAGTATTGAAGGAGTTAAAAAAATGGAGTACTATTGAAGAGCAGATATGGAAGCAGAAGTCTAGGATGGATTGGCTGAAGATGGGGGATTCGAATACAAGATATTTTCATGCCTGTGTTAAAATGAGACAAAGTACAAATGCCATTCATAGGCTGGAGAGAAGTGATGGTTCAGTATGTGTAGGACAACAACAGATTAGGGAGGAGGTGTTGGGATTTTATAGGAGGTTGATGGGATCAAGTGCATCAGAATTAGAAGTGGTAGATAAGAGGATCATGCAAAATGGTCCTAAACTCAATCCCGAGCAACAGATGGCCCTAAATGCAGATTGTTCAGAGCAAGAAGTGAAAGAGGCATTGTTTAGCATGAATTCTAATAAATCTCCAGGTATTGATGGATTTAATGTCCATTTTTATAAGAAGTGTTGGTCAGTTATTGGAGGAGAAGTGGTAGCTGCAGTACAACAATTCTTTTCTACTGGAAAGCTTCCTAAACAGATTAACTTGACCTTGGTTACACTCATTCCTAAGTGTCAAAATGCTCATGTTGTTAAGGACTTTAGACCTATTGCCTGCTGCTCTGTGCTGTACAAGATAATCTCTAAAGTGCTAGCAAATAGGATGAAACTTGTGCTTGATACAATAGTGAGTGAGAATCAGTCAGCTTTTGTGCCGGGGAGAGTGATTTTTGACAACATACTATTGAGTCAAGAGCTAGTTAAAGGATATACTAGGAAACAAATATCTCCTAGATGCATGGTGAAGGTGGATATCCAAAAAGCGTATGATTCTGTGGAATGGATCTTCTTAGAGCAACTATTATCAGAGTTGGGGTTTCCATGGAGATTTATCAAATGGATTATGGAGTGTGTCACTACTGTTACCTATTCATTTAATGTTAATGGAGAAGTTACAGTCCCATTTGCAGCAAGAAAGGGCCTAAGGCAAGGGGATCCTATCTCCCCTTACCTGTTTGTTGTGTGTATGGAATACCTAAGTAGGTGTTTGATGAGCCTGCATGAGAATAGACTATACCATTACCACCCTAGATGTAAGAGATTAAAGATTACACATGTGTGCTTTGCTGATGATCTTTTGATGTTTGCTAGAGGAGATGTGGATTCTGTGCAACAACTGTTGAGGGTGTTTGGGAAATTTGGAGCTGCTTCAGGATTGCATGCTAATCATTTGAAGAGCAGTATTTATTTTGGTGGAGTAAAGCAAGATGTAAGGCAGGAGATCTTAGAAATTTCAGGAATGTGTGAGGGGAATCTCCCTTTTCGATATTTGGGTGTTCCTTTGTCAACTAAGAAGATATCTGTGGTGCAGTGGCAACCACTTGTTCAGAAAATTTTGGCTAAGGTCACATGTTGGACTGCAAGATATCTCTCTTATGCAGGAAGATTGCAATTAATCAAGTCTGTCTTGTTTGGTATGCAAACCTATTGGTGTCAAGTTTTCCTATTACCACAGAAGGTGATCAAGCTGATTCAAACAACATGTAGGGTTTTCTTATGGACAGGCCAAGCTGGGATGTCTAGAAGAGCGTTAGTGGCATGGGAGAGAGTGATGTTACCAATGCAGGCTGGAGGACTTAATATCATTAACATGGAAATATGGAATAGAGCTGCTGTGTGTAAGCTTTTGTGGAGATTGAATCAACAGAAAGACCAGTGTTGGATCCGTTGGATTCATGGATATTACATTAAACAGGCTGATATATGGGAGATGGAGCTACCAAAGCAAAGCACTTGGATGGTGAGGAAAATATTGGGAGCTCGGGAATGTCTGAAGCAAATGCAAGATGGGAAGTGCTGGATCAGTAATTCGAAGTTCTCCATCAAAAAGTTGTATAAGGCACTGATAGGGAGTACTCAGAAAGTGGCTTGGGCTAAAATGCTGTGCCAAAATGTGGCACCTCCAAAGTGTATATTTATGAGTTGGCTGTTGTTGCATGAGAAGTTGGTGACTTGTGCTTATTTGAAGAAGAGAGGAATACAAGTGGATGAGGTATGTTGTCTGTGCAAAAAGAAGGAGGAGTCGCTTGATCACTTGTTTTTTGAGTGTGAAGTTTCAGCTGCTGTTTGGACGGGAGTTGCTGGATGGTGTGGATTGAATAGAAGACCTACTGTATGGAGGGAAGAGAAGGAGTTCTTGATCACACAATGCAAATCCAATAGTGGACAGCAAAAGCTCTACAGGTGTGTGCTCTCAGTAGTAGTTTATCAGGTGTGGACTGAAAGGAATGCTAGAAGAATGCAAAACAAGAGTAGATCTATAGATGACATAGTGCAATTTTGTAGAGTGATTCTCGTTGTTTGTGGACAGAAAGATAGGAAACTAGCTAGGTTTTTCTAGACAAGATTAAGGTGACGAGCTGTGAGGTGTTATTTGCTGTATTGAATGAGGTGTGGGAGGTGTAAATGTGTTACTTGGTGAATGCAATGAAACATAGTATTTACCAAAAAAAAAAAAAAAAAAAAAATTTCCCAAAATCGATGATGACGCTGACATCGAAATTTTCTTACATGGACTTGTTCGACCAGCAAAACGACGTCGTTTCTAACTAACGTAAATGAATGTCATTTTGGACAATCTTTTTTTTTTTTTTAAATGAATAAGTTGGTGTCAGTAAATGAATTACGGCCATTTAATGAGAAATTATGTCGTTTTTAAAAATAATTAAAACTGAAGGATACACGTATGCGATACATCAGATTAAAGATGTCACCGTGTAATACAATTATTGCAGGTGAACTTAGAATTTTTGCCGGAAATAATTATCGTGTCAAAAATCAAATTGATGTTAAATTTATATATTCTCAAATTAAAACGTATTAAAGATCAAATTCTCACTTATACATGCAAATAATCCATTACAATATAAAAAAAACTCATTTAAATTAGAATAAACTTGAAATACTACAAAAAAACATTGAACTTCATTTAAAAAAAAAACAGGCAAAAAAAGCTTTCTTCCACAACTATGACAAACACTCCTTCACTCTCGCATCGATCTTCCACAGAGAGCAAAACGATACCGGTTGCCCCTTCCACCACAGCCCCACGCACCGATCTTTCTCTTCCACCCTAAATTCCCAATTACTGTCGTACTTCCTCAGCAAAGCTCGAGCTCCATCAATGGTTTCCTCTCCAAAAACTTCTCCTCTAAATCCCGCTCCCTTCATTCTCTCGCACCATTTCTCCTTCCTCTCGTTCATCTCCCCCGCATTTATCAGCACCTTAGCCGCCTCCGCTTCGATCATCCTCCTCTCGTCGCTCTCGCGCCCTTTGTAGGCGACGCTGGTTGAATCCAGGAATCTCCATAGGTAATCGTCTCTCCTCGAGAAGGAGGTTGTGAAATCGCCGCAGTTAGTGCAGCTGCAGTCTGTGTTGTTCTCGCTCAGGATCACTCCTTTAGGGTTCAAGCTTCTTAGAACTCTTAGGAACTCCGTTCTCTCGTCGTCTGGTGCTGTGTGGTTGAGGTTGTGCAGCCGGAATTGGGCGCAGACGATTAAAGTTTCGTCTGGATTTGAGTTTATCGCTTGCGAATTGAGGTTCTGGAGGTGGAGGTTTTCGATTTTGTTGATTTGCAGATTTATGTTCATCTCCTTGGCGAAGGCGAGGAGTTTCGAGGCGATGTCGTAGTTTTGGGGGCCGTAGGCGAAGGGAGTGGCGTTTATTGCGTCGTCGGATGTGGGCGGCAGAACCACCGTGAGGCGGACTAGCGGCGGAGGGCCGCCTACGCGGCGAGTCAGCTCTTCGAAGAGAATCGGCCATTGAAGGCCGTGCGAAACTCCGATGTCGAGAATGTGGAGATTGGCTGGTTGATTCTGCTCGTTGAGGATTTGAAGGATTGAGGTGTTTGCGACATTGTTAGGGATTCGGAACCAAGGATTGATGTCGTTGAATTTGAGGAGAGAATTGCGGAAGAATCTGGGGTTGCTGGACGCGAAGGTGTCGCCGGAGGACGAGAAGGTGGCGCCGCCGCCGCCGGAGAGGTGGTGGGTGATGGCGCGGAGGCCGTGGAACGCCAGCCGGTGGTTGGCGTCGCCGCTGAGGGAGGCGAGATCGTGAAGTACGTACAGGAAGTGCTGCACGCGCGACGGATTCCGGCCAGTGATGGCGGCGGCGCACGGGTTGAGCAGCTGCTCCGCCCATCTCCCCTCCTTGTTTCCCCCGCCGTTGTTATTGTTCCCTCCCGCCTTGCTCACTTTCTTGTTTCCCGCCGCTTTCCTCGGCGCCACCGCCGTTTTGGGACTCTCATCCTCCGGCAACTTCCTCTTCTTACTCAAATCCAGTGAGAGCGACTGGTTGGATACTAATGAGTCCGCCGGAGTTGGCGCCGCGCTGGCGGTGGTGGCAACTGCGGCCACCGCCGCTGCCGGAGCGTTAAAATTGCTATTGATCAGCTGCTCAAGACTCTGGCTTTGATCCCACCACGAGTCCCCGCTGAAGTCTCCGGCTTCGTAAGGATCGTCAAAGATCGTCGGGAAGTACGAGATCGACTCTCCGATCCATCCGAGGATGTGATCGGAAGGCGGGCCCGTCTCCGATCCGTCGAAAGTCATGATCTTTCTATCAAATAACTATCAATGTAGGAGGAAAAAAAGGGGAGAGAGAGATAGAGATAAGAGGAAGTGTTGATAGTTCTTGAGCATTTGATGAGAAAGAGGCCTAAGATAGGAATATTAGCATGTGTTATAAAAATACCTCAAGAAATAGTCTATTTTAGGAAGAGACAAATCAAGGTATATTCAAATTTTAGGGTGTGCTGTTAATTTGGAAGTAGTGGTGGTTTTATTAAGGTTTTCTTGATTGTGATTAGTGATAAGTAAAAGGGTATTATTGTATTAATCATATTTGAAAACACGTCATAGTTGTTGGGACAAAGAGGATTTAAGAAATTGTAGAGAAATTAGAGGTTTGAATTTTTCAGTAGACGGCATACTCTTTGAGACTTTTGATTAAAACTATGAAGATAAAATGTGGGAGACTTTGTTTTAAATTAGTGGAGATTTGTTCCTATTCGAGGATGTAAATTGACTTGCAAACAACTAAACTTGTCAGATTAGAATAATTCAAATTTCTATTCCAAAACTATAGTCACCTCTGAATATATGCATTAGCTCTCGGATTTTTAAGAGGTTCCATGTATGAAACTCAAAGCTGATGAAATAATAAAATGGTCGTTTGATATCCATATACTAGTTTATCAGATATGAAATAGACGTATGAGTATATGAGAAGGAGACGAGACCTTTCTAAGAAACTTTCAGGTCGGAGTTTAGAGAATTTGATATGGGCTGAAAAACAAAAATGGGAAAAATGGGTGATAGCAGTGTAAATATTGGTATATGAAAGACGAGTATATCAAAGATTATTTTCAAACCCATATACTGATGTACCAAACATGCAATATGAGTATGACCCATAAAAATATGATTATATATCTTAATCAATAGATTAATTATCTCCTTCTACCAACGACTTCCTTAATTATTTGACCATAAGTTTAGCAACTATGTGGTAGTTTTAGTTAATCAAATTAAATAAGGTTAATCAAGTGAGGCAGCATGAAAATAAAAAGGGTGGGAGGAAGACAAAGACACTACAATAATCATATGTTTAACCTGTTTCATTGGAATTGGTCATAGTAGAGAGTGTAGGCTTTGACTTTTAATTTTAATAGTTGTAAGTCACCGGAAAATAATTCACAAATCATATTATGTAGCTTTCTCATAGCTCACTAAACATAGTGTTCTATTTCTTACTGTACATTCCATTTTTGAGTTTATGAGCCCATCTAAGCTTCAAAGATATATAAAGATTTACATGAAAATTCCTTCATAGAGGAGGATCAGAGAGAGAGAGAGAGAGAGCTACAGCACCAGGGGGCAAGTCCAAACCAAGTGATAGAAGGCCCGGCCTGTTAAGGCTCGAAATCATCTTGTGCTACATCAGCAGGGAAGGTTGAATTAGGCATGATCTCCTGCAACACTCTAGCTTCGTCTTCACACGTTAAGTTACTCTGTGAGGGGCACTTTGGTCATTAGTGGCAGCTGTACCACTTGCGCAACGAGAAGAATGGCCACGTCCACTTTGGAGCCTATATTCAATAAGAAAAGGATAAACATATTATTTTCCAGCCAAGTATCGATGCACAGATTGATCACTCAGAGATAAAACGGACAATAAGTGAGGAACAAAGCATCAGTTGCAGCAAGAGTAGAACTAAAATCATCTCCAGCTAATGCCAGCAAACAATACAGGAATTTAGAAACGGAAACGATCATGATGCATCCTTAAAGACAGTAAATACGTCTCTACCAAACGTTTGACATATTAAGAATCCATCAAGATTGCCCTTTAACCTGTGAGGACTCGCTAATAGGATCGAGCAGAATATGTCTTCTCAGTTGCCATTCTAGAACGAGTCAGTACAGCTCGTAAATTCAGTCGTTCAAATACTGAAGAAACGGTCCATCCTCTTCATCATCATCGTCACGAATTATAAGACTTTTTCCTGATTTGCTAACTTACAAACTATACACGAATCATAGCAGATCGAAGAAGAAAGACCTAGATAAAGATACAATCGACGATGGTTATGAACTCATTTTGCCATCATATGTTTCTTCTCATAGAACTGAACTGAGCTGCCATCATAGATAAGATACAGTCGACTCGAAATCAGCAGTCTTCACAAACTATGGCTATAGATTTCCATCTGAACAACTAAATTTTTATGCTAGTCAAGTTCTTCGTCATCCCAATAAACTCATGTAATTCGTAAACAGGCAACAAATAGTAAAAGAAACAAAAGCAAGTCTTCTGCAAATTTAATGAAAATTCGAAAATCTAACAAGAGCAATCAAAATTTACCGAGTTAAAAGGTCTGTGAATCGGACGCAGGCGCCATTCATTCTCAGCAACATTGCGGCAACAACTGAGTCTCGAGAATCTCAATACAGCACACGCCATCAGTAAAGGAAGAAAATCACTAAAATGGAAGAAGCACTTGGATTTTGGAAATGAAACCTTCAACTTCTTTGGTAGCCAGTTTGAGGCTTGAAAAGCAGTCTTCTGCTGATCAACAGGAACGCCAGAATGCAAACTTGCAAAGCCGAAGCAACTCCGACGAACATCAACCCGATCCTCTTCCCCATATTCGTCTTCCCCTTTTGTGGTGGGGAGCTTAAATGCTTATTCAATTTATGGTTGCCCTGGGTCTGAACAGCAGGGGATGGGGATTTCCTCGGAGGCGGAGGCGGATCGTACGGCGGCGGCCATAGCGGCGGCGGTGAGTGCGGAGACGGCGATTCCGGCGGCTGATGCGGATGGGGATCGACGATTCGCTGCGATCTTACGGTGAATGCAAACAAAAGGGCGATGATGATCAGATTCATTACCGGTGAATTCATGCAAATCAAATAAAACTTTTCGATCAGCTGTTCAATTGAGCGAAGCTGCTTCTTCTACGCGCTAATCGCAACACAGTCGAAAATTTCAGTAAGAATTTCGCAATTTTGGAGAATCAAAATAAAAAAAGATTTGAGAGCATAGGGTTTATTAGAGAATGAGAATTAGGATTAGGGCATGAAAAATGGATTATTGATTGATTCTGAAGAGTGAATTTCTGCTCTATTTCGTTCCTCGCGCGAGGTCAAGGTTGACTTGACCCATGTGTCTCTTGACTAGACTTTTGAGCGATTTACATAACAACTAGTGTTACGCTAGTATATTGTACAGAAGATATGAATTATAAATAGAGTAATAAATAAATAATAAAATTTATTATTCAATAGACAAAACTAACCTTGATATTATTATATAATATGTATATAAATGTTACACTACTCATCGTGACACATATGTCCAATGCGGTTGTAACAATGCGATATTAATAATATTTCTTAGCAAAGTTTAGGTTTATTTTTGTAAAGTTTAATTTTTTTTGTAAGATTTAACTTTTAAGGTATATATTTATAATAACCACATTAGTATACTAGTAATTAGTCGTAAGCACTTTAATATAATAATTTAATGCAAAAATGAATATATTAGCAAACAATGTAACACTATTTATTGATTAAAATATATATTATTACTAATTTTATTTGACAATTCACAATTCTTTAAATTAAATCATCTTTAAGAAATCATTGGATAATTAATTGTTATTTTTGGAGGAAAAATGATATTAATGTAATTCTTATCAAATATTTTGCTTTTATATATTTTGTGTACTCATCTATTTAAGTACACAAAAATGAGCTGGATGCAAACCGCAGCATAATTTCAGTGTAAACCCTTTATGGCCCATTAAGAGAAAACCTTTTATTGGATTAGTTTATAGGCCCAACATTCCCCACCTACCAATGCACTCATTTTCATTTATTAAACATGTTAATTCTATGACATAGTCTTCAAATTTTTCACTATTGCATGATCTTCCAAATTGGATTAAAATTGTCATTTCTAAATTATTTTGTTTGGAACATTTTCTTATCTAATTTTATTACTTTAAATCGCTTTGTTTGTGATTTAGGGGGTGTATTCAATTGAGATTTTGTTGGATTTTTTTGTACTTTAAAAAGTATGTGGATTTAAAAAATCTATAGACTCCATGCAGAGTTTGGCTGACTCATGCAGAGTTTAGCTGACTTTTTTTTATTGATTTACTTGAATTTTCATAGATTTGACAGGATTCTAGAATACATTTTTTTTATTGATATACACTTTTTCTCTCAATAATTTTATATATTTTTCAATTCATTCACATAAATATATATTATACATACATCAAACTATTTTGTATAACTATGAGTCTATGACTATATATACTCCCTCCGTCCCGCTGAAATTGCTTGATTTCTTTTTGGCACGGGATTTAAGGAGAGAGTGTTTAATTTGTAAAGTGTGTTTGATAATTAATTTTTTGAATTTTTTATAAATATGTTTAATATTAAATAAGTATTTCAAGGAAAATAAAGTCATTAATTAATTTTTTAATGCATTAATTAATTATTTTAATTCACTAATTATTTCCTTTTTAGGAAACAATGCCATTTCGGTGGGACGTCCCAAAAAGGAAAACAAGGCCATTTCGGCAGGACGGATGGAGTATATATAAACATTCCCAGCAGATTCCTTCTTCCTTTTTTCCTTTTTCTTATTTTTCTTTTCTTTTTAAATAATTAAAATATGGTTTTACCCTGGTCTCCCCACTTCACCATACCCCCAGCAGATTTCTTCTTCCTCTCCGACGTTGACCGGATGCTCGACTATAATTTCATAAATGAATTTCGCATGATTTTATATGAGTTGAGTTGTTCAAGAATTCAATAGAAATTATCCCAGATAAAGGTACAAATATATAGTATATTTCAAGGGTAAAACCATGAAATGATAAAGGAAAAATTCAATAAAAATTTTCAACTACAAAATCACTTAATGATGACCAGATAAGTGAGTTGTTCAAGAATTCAATTATAGAAGAAGACTGGATTTTGAGGGCGGGTTTTTTCTATGTTGGTACATTTATTTGAGAGAATCCATAGAAATCTGTAGTTCTTAAGTGAGATTTTGAAGAGTGAAATTTACTAATATTTTTTGAGAGAATCAAAGAAAATCCATAGAGTGTTAAAATCCATGGACTATTGAATACTTATAGATTTTTTAAGACTTTTTAAAATCTGTATTGAATACCTCAGGATTTTTAAAAACTTTTTAAAATCTGTATTGAATACCTCAGGATTTTTAAAGACTTTTGAAAATCCGGATTGAATACCCCCGGACTCTGAAAGTCTAAAAAAATCCTACAAACTCCACAACCAATACACCCCCTAGTTAATTAGGATTTCTATTTTTTTGATCTTGAAATTTGATAATTGTTTGCCACAAGTGTTGTTTAATTTTTTTATTTTTTTTAATTAGAAAAATAATAGAAAAATAACAGAAACAATGGGCAAGCAAAGAATTGCCTCGGTTCCAAAAATCAATCCTCTTAAACATGGTTTATTTTCCCTGTGCACACCAAAAGCAGCCATTGTTCTCACGACGTAAGAAAAGAAAGTGGAGATGGCAAATTCACTTTGAATAATTACCATTACATTATAGAGGCAATCCCAAAAATAGTCATTTTAATAATGTAAATGTAAATTTTAGCCACACATAAAAGAATAGGTAAATTATAGCCATTTTTTATGTAAAATGACATGTTTGCCCTTTAAGTTAATTACATGACCACGATTACACGGCTACATGGTCGTGTATTTCGCACGGCCCGACAGATACGGCTCCCGGCGTGGCATTGCACGACCACGACTAGGGGTGGTCGTGGTCGTGCATTCGACAAGACAGGGGCTCCCACCCGTGCCACAGCCAATGCACCACGCACGGCCATGGCCCGGGGGAGGCGGTCGTGGCCGTGCGCTCGCACATGGCACCCCGACAGGGGCCACAGCCAATGCACGACGCATGGCCACGGCCCGGGAGAGAAGGTCGTGGTTGTGCGCTCGCACACGGTGCCCCGACGGGGGCTCGTGCCCAAGCCATGGCCAATGCACGACGCACGGCCACGGCCCGTCGTGGTCGTGTAATGAAGAGAGAGAGGAGAACCTGTGCGAGCTTGGTTCAGGCATTTCATCGAACACCACATGTTCAGCTTCTTTCTTCTTCTCTTCTTCTCAATTCTTCTCTTCTTCTTCAACTGTAGAATCAGAAACCCGACGAGAACCGTACAACGGATATCAAACGCAGGGGTTGAAGCCACCTCCCTCATCCGCAGCGTCGGCGGCACGATTTATACAACCATGCCACATTCCGATCAATCGAATCCGTGGTGGAGTTGAAACACGCCTCGTCACCCCCACCTTCATCTTCCAACAACACAATAGATCAAACCATGATTACTTGTTTTAGGAATTATTTATCAATTCCTAAATCAGATTTTGGAGTTTGAAATCCCAATTCGGCTGAATGTTGGACATTTCAATTGAGTTTGGTGGTGGAAATTCCCAGCGGGTCATGGAGCTCGACGGCGAAGGGGATCTGCGGAGGAACGCCGGCGGCGTGGCGTGACGACGACCGTGGATGAAGGCGGCGGCGGCAGCGGCCGTGGTGGGAGGAGGCAGCGTCGACGGTGGTGGGAAGCAGGCCTGACGGGGAAGAGTGGGTATGGTTTGGGGATTTTGTTTCTTCAATTTCTAAATTTTAAGTGTAGGGGTAATTTAGTAAAGTTTGGCTAAAATTTGCATATTCTTTTATTGGTGGCTAAAATTTACTTTTGCTTTATCAGAATGACTATTTTTGGGGTATTTCCTCTACATTTTATCTATCAAGAAAAACAAACTCTTATTCAAAAAGGAATAAAAGTACCGAAAAGAACATTAACGGTACAACAAACACACCAAAAAAAACCAACACTATACTACATAGGATCAAGAATCCAAGCTCTAAAAGGCGTGTAGTTTTTAAATCTATCCTTCAACAAGAGCCGATTCCACAATCGACCTTTTATTTCATGAACAGTGAGCTCGATATTCCATTTTTCTACTTCAAAAGTACCTCACATAACCCAAACCACACAAATCGAGACCGTAATAACGAATTTCTTCCCCTTATCAACACGTAACATATATATATACCTGAGCATTGGATGACATTACCATTTAATCATCTCCTACCTCCTCCTCCCCCTCTTCTTCTTATTTTTCATAAAAAGTGGGGAGCAGAACTCGAAGGCCCACATTCGCATACTCCTCTTGCTCCTCTCGTATCCTTACCGCAGACTCCACCGCCGAGCGGCTGCAGTTCTCCAACGAAAGCAACTCCAGCGTCGGTATCTCTCCTACACTCGACGGCACCTCCTTCAACTCCTTCAGCCCGCGCAGAACAACTCGCCGCAGGCGCCGGAAGTGGGACCCATCCTCACACTCCCAATCCTCCACCTCACACCCCTCGATCTCCAAGTATATGAGGCTCACGAACTGCTCTTCAACCGTTACCCACGTCGGCCCCACGCAGGCACCCTCCCTCAGCTTGAGCACCCGAAGCAGCGGCAAAGGCCCCGCGATCGCGGCCATATCGTCCCAGTCGAGACGGCCGCCGCGCAGAGCCAACTTCTCGAGCGAACGCGGGAGGCTCGCGTTCATCATTCCCATGGCGGAACTGATGGCTAGTGAGAGTGAAGTCAGCTTTTGCAGACTCTCAAAATTTTCAAGACAGCTGTTGTAATCTTGAAATCCGCTTATCTTCAGTTTCTTGATATTGGGAATTCTCCTAACCACTTCTCCATCGAAGTTTCCCACCGTGGAGAGCGTCTGCAGATTTTGCAAAACCCGAACATCTTCATCATCATGTGGAGGAGGAGGTGGGAGTTGAACTGAAGGATTGATCTGAACATGTCTGAGCTGAGACATTTCCCAGATTGAAGATGGTGCGTGGACCCCATACTTGTAACGGAGGATTAGACTTTGTAGATTCCAGAGATGGGAGTACCTCGAGGTCTCGAAGTGAAGCGCAGCGGTTGATCTACGAACATTGACATACCTGAAGTTGATTCTCCAATGGAGATCATCGAGGAGGCGGTTGCAGGAGAGATCTTCCGTTGAGTACACTCTCAACAAATGAAGCCCTTCTTCCGGTAAATATGGCGCCCACATCAAAGAACGCGCCATCATCGCGCCTTGCAATCTAGCTACAACCCCATCTGGATAATAATATTCACCCTCTTTCACTATCTCGTATAAGCTAATACGACGCCCTCCCTCTAGGTCTTGAGGAATGTCAGGCTTGTTCGTCGTTGGAACGCACAGAAACTTGCTTCCTCGAGCTTCTCTCAAGCACAAATCCCTCAACAGGTCGTGGACTTTGCACACTTTTAGCTTGCCACAATGGTTGCGCTTCTCGACTAAGACGAGGTTTCTATTGACAAGTTGTTCTAGGCAATCTAGTGCTACCTCTTCTAGGGTTTTGCCCGGTTCCGGTCTCAGAAATCCTTCAGCAACCCACAGTTTAGAAAGTGGGGAGGCACGGATTTCTCTGTCCTCCTTGAAAACTCCCAGGTGTAGAAAACATGGCTTTAGATAAACAGGCAGACTATTATAACTCATGTACAATATTCTAAGGCAATGCTCGTCATCGTCTGAGTTCACAATTTGGTTAAGACTTTGTGCAGTATCTTCCCAATACTGTTGTGTTTGTGCTTGTTCGGGCCTAGCTACAAGGACTCCTCCGATCACAACTATTGACAAAGGTAGCCCTTTGCAACTATGTACTATCGCCTTGCCTACACTCTCCAATTCAAGAGGACAACCTTCCCCTGCCCCGAACACAGTTTTACAGAACAGATTCCAACTGCTGGTTTTATCGAGGAATCCCATTTTAATCCCCGGAGACTTGGAGATATCGTCAGCTAAGTTCGACAACCTAGTAGTTACTACTATTCTACTCCCCTTATCGTTTTGAGGAAGGTATGTTTTTAGTCGATCCCACACTTTGATATCCCAAAGATCATCCACTACAATCAAATACCTCCTACCGATCAACTTCTTGTGCAACTTAACACCTAGTTCATTTTCATGATCTAGCTTCTTTTTTAACTTATGACCTGCGTCTTCATCTTCATCTTCGTCATGACGATGAAGATGAAGATGAAGATCTTCATGAAGAAGATCTGTGAAGATCTTCGTCATGCTGTACTCTTGAGAGATGGTGACCCATGCTAGAAAGTGGAAATGCTCCACGACAGTTGCGTGCCGATAGATATTTTGGGCTAGAGTGGTCTTACCAATCCCGCCCATCCCCGTTACAGGGATGACCCGGTGGACTGTGCTCCGGTCGACGAGCTTGTCCATGAGCTCGAATTGGACATGATCGAGCCCCACTGTGGCGCCGTCGTTCTTCCTTGGAGCGGAAGAGGAACTCGATGGTGCGGTACTTGAGTTCTGCTGTTGGGCTCCTTCTGTCTTCTTCTGCTTCAGCTCCATGGATAGAACCTCTTTCTTGATCGAGTCCATGTCTTCTAGAGTCTTCTCAAGGCCTCCATGGAAATAAATGGCGATCGCTTCCCTCCTCTCGCTCGTGGAACCGTCACGGATTTGAGCCATCACGTGCGTTTCGATAATATCTTCAGCTGTGTAAGCTGCCTCGGCGATTCGACCCTCCAACTCCAAGCCATCGTTTTGGAAATTGTGGTGATTTTCAAGAAAATTTTGGAAGAAATTGATGTGTAGAGAGAGCGTTTGAAAATCTTTTTCAAGTACAAGTCGTTGTTGCTCTTGAAGAGAAATTGGAGGGTGAGGATGGTGTTTGATTTGATGGATAGTGTTATTTAGAGATAGGAGAGCTGCGTAAGCAGCCATGGGAGCTAATTAATTTTGAGTTTTCTTCCTCTTCCCAATCTTTTCTACTGGCGTATATATAGTAGAGAATAGAGATGTTACTATTAATAATAAATACTCCCTCGGCGTTTATTATAATAAAATGTCTCGTTTTGATTAGGACGGAGACATTATACTATTGTGTTCCCTTCATAGTACGTAGTAAACTTAAAATATATATGAACTTAAAAACGACTACTTACCCACTATAATATGAACTTGAATCAATGATTGATAATAAAATATTGCCGTTATGATTTAATAATTTGTTAAGGTAACCGAACGTTTTGAATCATAGGTTGAAATCAATGTTAGCCATGTTCGTTACGTTGGATGTTCGTTATGATTTAATAATTTGCCGATCCAAATTCAAAATATATATCAGGAATGGAAGAAAATACTAATTTTCATTTTTATAAAACACATTACAAAAATACTGCAATGAAATAAGTCATTCGGACCATGATGGAATTTTTTTTTTAGTACGGAGTACACTACACACACCCACTCACACACGCATTCGAGGGACTCGAACTCCCAACCTCTTGGTAGGAAGGAAATAGTCTTACCATTTTATTGACTTCTTCTTCTCTTTTCTTCTAGCACAATACTAAATACTCCCTCCGGCTCAAGATTCGTGATCCCTTTCTTTTTAGCATTTCCGGCACGCATTTCCACGCATCTCGGTGATGAGTTTTAAAATGAATTTTTGAGGTATTTTTCTTTTTACGGGATACTACGACACTTGTAGTATCCCGTAAAAAGAAAAATACCTCAAAAATTCATTTTAAAACTCATCACCGAGATGCGTGAAAATGCGTGCCGAAAATGCCCACTCGTAGTATCCCGTAAAGAGAAAAGTACCTCAAAAATTCATTTTAAAACTCATCACCTAGATGCGTGGAAATACGTGCCGAAAATGCCAAAAAGAAAGAGATCATGAATCTTGAGCCAGAGGAGGTAACATACATATTGCGCTTAATAAATACTCCATGCGTTCCATTAATATAGAATTATAGATCCATTTTTATTGAAATTGAGTCTATTTTATCAATAAAAAGACTTTATATCAATGGGACGGGGGATTACTATATTATTATATATGCATATTCACCTATAAAATTAACTTAATATATGCACTCTAAAACTGACATCGTACCCACTATATATATCTAATCGTTCTCAACTATATGGTATAATTAACTTTTAGGTAATTATTTTTTTTTATTATTTGATTTGATTTGATGGATAGTGTGCTTCAAAGATCTGCATAAGCTGCCATGTCAGCTAATATTCAGTTTTCTTCCTCTTTCCAATCTTTTAGGCTAGCATATACGGATTATATATTAGGAAGGTTTGTTGAACATATATATGAGGTATAAAATAATAAAATATATATTTTTTAATTGGAATGAAGACATTATACTATTGTGTTCCTTTCACAGTAGTAAACTTAAAAACCACTATAATATGAACTTAAATCAATGATTGATAGTAAAATATTGCCATTATGATTTAAGAATTTGTTAGGTAACCTAACGTTTTGAATCATAGGTTGAAATCAATGTTGGTCATGTTCCTTACGTTGGATGTTTGTGCGTAACATTATTAAGATATGCCAATTATAATAATAAGGTAATAATTATTGCCGAAAATTTCTATTGATTAGAAGAGAAAAATTGATTTTAACACCCAACTTATTCCACATTTGTTCCAATTTCGGTGTTTCAATCGTCGAATTCAAAATTTATGAATTTTTATGTGTTTTTTATTTATTTTAATATATAATGATTTTGTTTAATTTTATAATTATTAACTAGGCTTCACTCATCCAAAATAAAGTTTATAATTATTTTTTGGCATTTAATTTTAATTTTATTAGTAAAATAAAGTTGATAAATTTAAAACTAGGTGTGTAATTTTTTAAAATTTTATTTCTCTTAAACTGCAACAGATACAGAGAATCTTCCATTTTCTTTGACTTCTTCTTCTATTTTCTTCTCTAAATAACATTCATGTTGCACTTAATAAATACTCCCTCTATTTCGCTTAACTTGGTTCATTTGAATAGTGGCTTTTCTGGCACGCTTTTCCACGCTTCTTGATGATGGGTTTTAAAATGGATTTTTGAAGAATTATTTTTTTTACGGGATACTACGACCTCAAGAAGCGTGGAAAACCGTGCCAGCACAAGCCAAAAAGTTTTGAGCCAAGTTAAGCGAAATGGAGGGAGTATATTGTTCAGCATATTCACCTAAAAATTAACTTAGTATGTATATGCACTCTAAAACTGACATCGTACCCACTATATATATCTAACCATCCTCAACTACTATATGGCTTAATAAATACTATCTCCATCTCATATATTTAGACCACTTTGCCTTTATGAACGTATTTCTACCGAAACTTAGTACGAGTTTTAAAATATAATTTTGTAGTATCGTTAAATAGTAAAGAGGTCTAAATATATGGGATGAAGATAGTATATAGGTAATTTTTATTTATTTATTTATTTATTTTTATTTTTATTTTCAAAATTTGTTATCAAGGGTTGATGGGGATGACTGATCACAACCTTGTAAAGTATTGCCGCTATGATTTAATTATTTGTTAGGCAATTAATTAAACTTTTTGATCAAAGGTTGAACATTATGCATGGGTAGCTGGCGGTGGCGGTGGTGGTGGTTAAAGTAGGGCGATTCCGGCAGTTGATGCGGCCGGCGGTGAACAGTCAAATTTCGTTCATAATCCAGAGATGAAATCGTTCATAAAATTGAGAGGCGGAGAATTTAATTAGGTAGAAGAGCGTAGGTCATCGTTTACTTGACCCAAGTGTCTCTTCACTCTTTTCAGTTGACCAATTTTACAGTTCCATTCATATTTGAATCATTTCTGCAGAAATTAAATGATCCCTATAATAAAAATATAACGAGATGACTATTTTAGCCCTATAGTCTTGAAATATTTGAAGCCCGCTATTGTTTTATCTTTCTTGCTCGATTTTTTCCTTTTGGGTAGTTTTTCTCTCTTAAACCTGCAACTTTTCTACTTCAGATTAAGTTTTGATGTTGGGGTTGCAGAGCACAAACTTCAAAATTTTGAGATTTTTTTAAGAGACAAAATTTGATAATAGAATATTCTTTTTAATACATATATATATATATATATGCGTATGTGTTTGTGTATATATGTTGAATTATTTTTCTCGACGATGAATAAGAAAAAATAGTTTTTTTTTTTTTTTTTTTTTTTTTTTTTTTTTTGGAAAGCGAGGAAGAATATATATGCGAGAAAATTAAGAAAAAGTAGGATTATAGAAAACTCTTGAGAATGATTCCCTTAACAAGATTAACAATAGTTTTCAGCAAAAGTAAAATTATTGGAAATATTAGGGTTTAGGATACATAGTTCTTAACATTCAGATGCACAAATTTCTAGGAAAAATCACCTTTAGTTCATATGTGTAAAACGTGTGGGAAATTGCCATTGATGAACAAAAGCTTGACAAATTTCTTTATTTATAGGATTAGTTCAATATGTTTCCAGCGCTTAATAATTTTTATGGAGGTTATGCCAAAGATTTAGTTATTTTTAGTTAGAAGTTAATGTAAGGGGGCTATAGGGTTAACATAGTCATCTGTCAATATTTTTATTATTTTCTGAAATTAGGGGCTATAAAGAGAGAAAGGGTGGCTATGTTTAAATCACCCTTTAGCCTACTGTGCATGAATAAGTTGGCCCTTTTTATTATCTAGGGCCCAAATTAAGCCCATTTGCATCCTCCTTTTCCTTTTATTCATTTTATGAAAAATCCTTTGCTTGAGGCGTTTGATTAAGATATGTGATAAATGTTTCCGTCAAATGCTTCAAAATTTCAAATAGATTGGGATGGACAGAGTACTTTTAAACCAAAATTTTTTGATAGAAATGTGTCAAGTCAAATGAGACAAAGTGAATACTTATGTCTGGTTTATAATGAGCTCCTTATAAACAGTACGGACCAGAATATTGGGCTAAGATATGGGTGTTATTTTTTTCATTGAAAACATTTTCACATGAGATATCCATATTCATATTTGAAAACTTGAACAAATAATTGCATAGATTGCCGGGATGCAAAAGAAACATAACAAATACTCCCTCCGTCCCACTTCATTAGTCTCAATTTCTTTTTTCGTTAGTCTCATTTATTAAGCCCGTTATTGTAAAAGGAAGGGAATTAATAGTGGATAAGGCCCCTTAAACTCTTTATCTCGCATGTCTTTGGTTATTGTAAAAAAACAAATGAGACTAATTGTTGAAATGGGTAGAGGAATACTACAATTCATTCAATATGAAAGAAAATAAGTCAAAGATGATCGGTTGGCACTGCACCGGAAAAAGAGATGTAAAAGCATGTTGGAATTGCAGACAGGTAGGAAAGTTAATGGAGGGGATGGAGACGCACGTGCATGGCGCAAGTTGATATATACTCCTTCCATTTCGTTTAAACTGGTTCACTTCTTTTTTGCCCTTTTTAGCACGTTTTTTCATGTTTCTCAATAATTGTTTTAAAATGAATTTTTAAAGAATTTTTTTTACGGGATACTACGATTAAAAGAAAAAAAATTCAAAAATCCATTTTAAAACTCATTATTGAGAAGCGGGAAAGCGTGCCAAAAAAAAAAAAAAAAAGTGAGCCACTTTGGAGAGAGTATTTTTGAAGACTTTTAGTTTTTTCGTTATTCATTGTCGTAAAATTATCTAAATTCATGATTTTATACTAGACGGCGGCACGCGGCAGAGTCAGAATTTTAATTTTTTTTACCCAAATATTGTGTTCTTTCTTTAGGATTAAAATTATTTTATTTGTACGGTATTTTTTTTTATGAAACAGAAAATAGAGGGATTAGAAAATAATTTAATCTCATAATAAGATTATCATTTAATTTCTTTTATCATATACTCCTTCTATTTCAATAAACACGAGTGATGAATCACTTGTATAAATATGAGATACAAAACAATAAAGTGACTTATCATAATTGGAACAAAGCAATAAGTATTTTTTGGGTGCAAAAGAGATTAACGTTTTAAAAAATATTATCATGAATTGATGTGAGAAAAAAAAAGTTCAATAGTAGTATCATTTTTCATAGAAAGAAACCACTTTTTTTTTTTTTTTTTATGATCACATGACACTAAAAACACTAAAAAGATCAACTATAGCTAAATGTGGAAAAAAGGTGGATAAAACGAATATTAATAGCAATTCTTTATAACTTAGAATAAGGCTGCGTTTGGTAATCATCTCAAGATGAGGAATGATGATTCATCTCAAGATGACTCATATGAATAGTGTCAAGATGAATCATTCATCTCACCATTTGGTAGCAAAAAATTCAGACTCGGAAGATATCATATTGTGTTTGGTACAAATTGCAAAACTCTAGATTAAAATTTAAATTGACTATTTTACCCTTATTAAATACCCCTACCGATTTCACTTTTTATCGTTGAGATTAAATAGTACCCTTTATTATTATTATTATTATTATTATTATTATTATTATTATTATTATTATTATTATTATTATTATTATTATTATTATTATTATTATTATTATTATTATATTGTTGAGTTATTATATTATTATTATTATTATTATTATTATTATTATATTGTTGAGTTATTATTTTTATTATTCTTGTTATTATTATAATTATTACTATTATTGTTATTATTTATTATTATTATTATTATTATTATTATTATTATATTTATTATTATTATTATTCTTGTTATTATTATAATTATTACTATTATTATTATTATAAAATTATTATTATTATTATTTATTATTATTATTATTACTATTATTATAATTGTTACTATTACTATTACTATTATTATTATTATTTTATTACATTATTATTTATTATTATTATTATTATTACTATTATTATTATTATTATGATTATTTTATTACATTATTATTATTATTATTTTATTACATTATTATTATTATTTATTATTATTACTATTATTATAATTATTACTATTACTATTACTATTACTATTACTATTATTATTATTATTATTTTATTACATTATTATTATTATTATTATTGATTTATTATTATTATTATTATTATTACTATTATTGTTATTATTTATTTATTTATTATTATTATTATTATTATTATTATTATTATTTAAAATCGAATAAATACATAAGGGTAAAATGGTAAGAGAGAGAAAATATTGTGTTACTGTTTTAATGAGTTCACCCCATCCGACCAAAAACATGAGATGACTAAACAAGGCGGAACAGTAAAATATCAACGGGCCTTGTATTCATCTCGGACCCTCCAATTTATTTTAGTTGGTTACCAAAAAGTGAGATGAACCAAGATGATCTCTTTCATCTTGGTTCATCTTCTTTACCAAACACACCCTACGCATATGATGAGATGTCTTATTATTTTAATAATTATCAGAGTAGACAAGAAAGAATGATGACGTTCTGTAGGAATGGGGTTAGGGTTTGTGACTACTCGGCACACAAATTAAGGCGCCCTCTCTCTCTCTCTCTTCACTCTTCTCTCTCATTAATATAGTACACCCTTGACTTGACTATATTCTATGTGGATACAAATATTCATTTTGACAAAAATATTTTTGTTAAGATTTTTTCACATGGAAATAGTCCTAATTGGTAACGTGCTCAAGTCCGTAATTAGATATTCTAATCCGAAATTTAGATATTAATCATTTTACTAATATAGAATTCAATATTAGAGGAAACAAATTAAATTGAATATACACTTTACTTTTTGATTTGTCAACTGATTCAAAGAGACTGAACTTGAGAATTCATTGCACAATCATCTTTTCTTTTTTTTTTCCTCGTCTTTTGATCTTTCTACATCATTTGAGCCAAAATAAGTCGTAATTTTCCTACAAAAGTTGCCAACAAAATCCTAAGACCACTAATCTTGTCTCAAAAAACCATTAATTCTCATTTTCCCAATCTTTTCTCAATCACTCCACAAAGCAAAAGTAGGAGCTTGATGCACCAATCCCACCTCGGCCCGGCCCGAACCACCGATATCGCACCCGTCCTCGTACTTCTGTCCCTCCAACGAAAAATAGCCTTGCGAAAATGCGCCCCCGTCTCCGACCACTTGGTCCATCCGGGCCGGACGCATGTGTGGGCTATGCGGGCCTCCACTGGCCCTCTCTCGGCCCGGTTGCACGTTGTTGTCTGAGCCGACATTCCACATCATCTCAGCTAGCTCGTCGGAGCTGACCTCGCCGTTGGTTATTTGCAACAGGGGCTGGGGGGATGCTGATGAGGCGCAGGAGTTGTAGTCGTCCGGTGCTGCAAGGGCCCGTTTGGCTAGATCGCCTGCTATCAGAGTCGAGCTCGAGCAGATCCTCTTCACGTCGTACCTGCTTATATCGAAATTCGTGACTGCGCTCGTCCCTCTGAACTTGATCGCTGCAATGTCGTAGGCCTCCGCAGCCTCTTCCTGCGTACCTAAGTAGAAGTCGAAATTTTAGCCTATGTAAC
The DNA here is from genome assembly GCA_001642375.2 of Mentha longifolia. Classification (NCBI taxonomy): domain Eukaryota; kingdom Viridiplantae; phylum Streptophyta; class Magnoliopsida; order Lamiales; family Lamiaceae; genus Mentha; species Mentha longifolia. The sequence goes on from CM038116.1 coordinate 2,261,916, forward strand.
CATATGTGAAATACAAGATCCGAAATCGAACGCCTACGTTGAAGTCGAAACATTAGTCCCACGTAACGATACGTGAAATACGAGTAAACCACATATGAAATACAAGAACCGAAACCAAATCCCCAAGTCGAAGTCGAAACTTTAGCCCTACGTGACACATGTAAAATACGATATCAAATGCCTAAGTCGAAATCGGAACTCGATGTACCATCACACCAGACAATTTCGACTTAAAAACAGACACGTCAATTTCTTAAGTTCGGGACGTAAACAAAGAGGATTCGTCCAAACTTGAAAGGGCCGAGTCAAGCATTAATGATACAGAGCACTATTTGCAGCAAGTTATGAGAGGGGAGCATTTAAGTTTCAATGTGGACTACTGCTGAGGTACAACCAGTGAAGCAACAGAAGGTGAAATGAAAGATGAATAGATAACAACAGCACACTTACTGAAAGTACCAAGGTACAAGTCCTTATTGCCTGCAACTCTTCCTATTCTAGCTTGCCATCTTCCATGTTGATGGTGCCTGCAACCATTATAAGATTAAGACCCAACCAAATTCATGTATACCAGAAACAGAGACACAAATTTGGTGCCTATTAAATTCTATATACTGAATTTATTGAATTTATAGTACTATTTCTAAATCAGCAGTGTCATGTCTACAGGTATATGAATGATTGTTCTTCATTGTTGGATATGATTATTTTGAAATTCTTACCATGTTTGAAATTTCTTGATTGTTACATATGATTCTTGAAATTAAATGTTCAAATTACCTTGTTACTCCTCTGTACATGGATGCCCCTCTCGAAAATCCACTACTTTTCCTGCGAAGAACATACAAGAAAGTCGAACTCAAACCCGAGATCATGTAACGAAAACACTACCGAGGGAGAAGAAAATGTATCAACCTTCTCAAATGGGCTACGAATTCTTGCCTATTCATGTTCTTCATATCTTCGAGCTCCTTCTCATAATCGCTTAGCTATTTCAAACACAAACAAAGATCAACTTTTCCTCGTTGTTCGATTATGATTCGTGATCAGAACTAAGGAAAAGAACACATACTGGGAAATTAATGTGAGTGGTTGGTCCCCAATATTTCAAGGCAGCTAAATCATAAGCTCGAGCTGCTTTCTCTTCCTTATCATATCCCCCTATATAAATACAAGAACATGAACATCTACACACACACACACACAATTGCACACATTCATCAAAAGAAATTCTAATCTAATGCTAAAACACAAGTGCAGAGACAGCATTAGCTTACCAAGATACACTGTTTTTTTGCGAAAAATCGAGCCCGGAAACAGAACAGAATAAGGGTTAGCTTGGATCATTCATCATATCATTCAAGAATGTAAGAATGTTTTCTGCGAGTGAAAGTACAAAATCAAGAAAATCAAATATTTCTTCACCTTGCCTTCCTTTCCTTGTTTGGCCTTCTTTTCTGCAGCTGTTGTCCCATAAATGAGCTTCATATCTACCAGTCCATCTATGCCTAAAACAAAACATTTTTTCTCCATAATTAACTAATCATAATTATCATAAAATCTTTATTAAGTAAGAGATTAAAGAATTACTAGTAGTAATTAAATCAATTTAACTCAATTCAAGATTCTACCTAGTAACACCACGGTACTGAGAAGTTCTTTGCCCAAAAGTATCGATCGATTTACGCGGCACGGGCTCCTTAGCCGCGCCGGTCTTCGCCACCGCCCGTTTCTTCCCATCCGCCACCGCCTGCAGCGGGACCGCCGCCGCCACTATATCAGTCTGAGAGTGAGAGCTCGGCTTCACGGTCAGAGAAAGCGCCTGGAGATCACAATGGCCGCCGCCTCCCCCCGCCACCGGCTTCTCCAGCCACGACTCGAACCCTGAAGCGGCGGCCGCACCGCCACCGCCGCCGAAGTAACCGTCGTTGGGATTCGCAGCTGGGACGACGGCGTATTGATACGGCGGGTAGAACAGAGGTGGGTTGTTGTAATCCTCTCTCTTCTGATCGTCGAAATTCGGCGGCGCATTCATGTTTATCTCTCCCGCTTCATTTTGCGGCGAATCCGAGTAGCAATTTCCGAGGAAATCTTCGAATTTCGGACCTTCTTCATTCGGGTTCGATTCGTTCATTTCGTTATCATATCTCCAATCTACAAACAGAACACCCCAAGAAAAAGATTAAAAATAAAAATAAAAATATGGAAGTGAAAAATATAATCTAAGAGAGAAAAGGTGGTGTACGATGTTCGGAGCGCAGAGGCATAGCAGGAATATGAGGGGGGAAGCAGCCGCCGCCATTCCTATCTTCTGCCGCCGCTTGTTCTTCGCCGTCGCCGCCACCGATTCTGAGGTGGGGGGGAGTGAGGGAAAACCCCAACCAGTTACTCATGAGTACTATATTTTCCACTGTTTTTGTTTTATTTTCTTCTTCCGCAAACTCAGGTTTAGCGTGGGGTTGGAGCTCAAACTTCAAAGCAGAATTAGGAGAGAGAGAGAGGGGAAGCTGAAGTCTGTTTTGTATTTATATTTACACACAGAACACACACTAGATATAGGAAGAAATGGAGAGTCACACCACACCTCATGCAAGAAAATTAAACTTTTTTATTTTTTATTTTATAGAATTTTGTTTAGTAGTAGTAGTAGTACTTGAGAATCTATGAATTATATCACCATCGTCTATTTATCAATTGTCATAGCTCTCTGCTTTCTCTCTCCTGTTCTGCGCCATTCTGCAACATGAAACCTCGTTTTTCGTTCCTCACCCTGTGAGGTTTTTGCAGGTTTTCGTGGTTATGAGAAGGGACACGATCAGATGCGTCGCGGGTGCATGTGCCTTTCCTTGTACCTCAGATGAATATTTGATGCTATTGGTCCAAAAATCAAGCCATTTTTACGTCGGCGACTTAATTTCGATTCATATTATCTACGGACTACAGGTTTCGATATTGCAATTTCTATTGCACCGTCTATGCTTGTTACGAACAAAAAATATTTTTTAAATTAATATTTTTGTTGATAACATTCTTTAATTATTATTAATTTAGAAAATATATTTGTTATATGACAACGATACGTAGTACAGTAACAAATATAACACCAAAATGTAATAAAATATCCAAATTGACTAAATTTTTTGAGCACATAGTTTAATGTGTTTTATTGATATATTAATAAATTAAAATATTTAAGTGGAATAATTGTACGCTCATTTAATATTTTTGTGTATATTAAAATGTAAATCGTTAAAGTGAATTTTGTGGGGTCTACTATTAAAAAAGAAATAGTTAATAGAGGCGTGGATGGAGGAAAATATTATACATGGAGTATAATATCTTATCTTATGTGTCGTAAAACTTTGAATTATTTTGTAAAAGAAAATTCAACACTTTTATAAATAAATATGTCTATTGTAATACTCCTATCTATCGTTTATTTTCAGATTGGTATGTATGTGAATTATGTGTGTGTTTATAATTGAAAGTATCTCAGCAAGAAGGCGACAAAATGAGGCTGAGTTACTATTTTATTTATAGGAATAAAGGATGAGTGAGGGCAGCTGCTACATATGGGCGTGACACGTGGAGTTGTATAAGTGGTTATTGGAATAGGTGTTGATTGGGTGTATTATAGCTAAATTTCCCCTTTCTTTTGAAGACTGTATTGCCCTTCATTTTGTCTACTTGCACAACAAAGATCAAGAATAGAACATACATTCGTCAATTCTCGGGAATAGAGTTTCTAAAAGTAAACCGGTGGAAGTAGCTCTCTCTCTCTCTTTCTTGCCAATAAAAAAGAAATGAGGAAAGGTCGATGGCGCAATTGACTATTTTTTGTGAGTTGTTTTATTTATAATGACACAATTAGATTATTTTTTCAAAATGAAAAACAATCAATTGTGTCATTATAAATTGGAGGGACATGTTAGATTTAAAAAAATTCTAACCCAATATAATGAGATGAAGCATATTTAACTACCCGTGCTCCCGCTCACGAAAAATTGTTGTACATTTCTTTTTCCGATTCGCCCACGAAAATTAACGCACTTCTTTCTCGGACATGTCTCACGCATAACTCTTATTGAACCCATCATCCCCATTTATTCACGAAGAACTCGTGCATGTGACATTCTTTCTCCACTCAAACAATATTTACTGAAACATTTCTTAAAGCACGTGTCGATGCCATATGCAGCTATTTTCATGAAGGTCCACCAAGTATTTTTTTATTATTATTATTTTTTTAAAAGAACTACTTGAAATATCACTTAAAGAAATGTGCATAGCAAAAGAAGAACAAGACATGTGATTCCTCCTCTTTTTCATTTTTCTTCTTTGTTGTTTGGTCATAGTAAGAGTGGAAATAAATGGCTAAGGCCATAAAACTAGTACTATTCTTTAGTTGATGTTTTCTCAAGTATTTATTGACAGCCAACTGAAGAAGAATGAATAGGCAAACAAGTCGAATAAATTTAATACTTGGACCAGGGAGAAAAAGGCAATATTTCCAATATTCCCTAAGTGAAATTTCTAATTTACCAATAGCATAAAAATTGAAGAGTTAGAATAGAACATGATGTAAATATTTCGATCATGTCCATTGTGACAGTGAAAATGGGCTTTCATAGTTTTGTTGGGCCCACTTAGATTGGGCTCCACTAATGGGCCTGCTTTGGCACAGTCCATCAGCAGAATAGATTGATTTTTACACCAGATGATCACTAGCATCAATCAATAATATGAGGAACAAAAATTGGATTACACCAAAAAACTTGTAATGTTTGATTCAAATTATACAATGGGCACTGAATAATAATCTTGAAGGCTAAAAGAACTACTTTGTGCTGGGGAAGAAATGATAAAAAATCAAACTGAATTGTGAGAGACATGTGGAACGGGACGCATACCTTATGTACAGTTATATGATTGAATGTTGAGGACCGTGATCTTGATCGTAATCATCCCCATGCCATGGAACACGCATAATTCACCACCAGTTTACCATCAAAACCGAAGTTCTGAGATGCGAAAGGCACACAGACAAGTGAGAGAAGTGCACATCAAAATATTCCACATTTCATGTGATGAACTGTGAATGTGAAGAAACTTAAGCATTTGATGTTTCTACGAACAATTTCATCCATTATCTAGGACAGGTTTATTATAAAGTTCTAAACAACAAAATAACTCCCAGTTCTCTAAATTTGACACGAAAGCAAAGATGGTTATTATCATTCTCTTTCTTTCTGCAAAGATAGTAATTTACACTAGTTTTACTGTGTCATACATGATTTCAGCCATCATGAGAATAGCTTCGACACATTGTAGGTACCACTGAGTCTTCCTAGCCTATTCCAATTAGAGAAAACTATAGCATTTAATGTCTTAAAAAAATAAAGCTCAGCAGTAGTAACAGAGTAAGTAAAATTATGGATAATGAAACAGACTATACAAATTTCTGCAGTTTATTTCAACTACAACTTACACTATAAAGGTCTGAGACTAACTCGTCAGGATTTGGTGAGAAGGCGCTGTTGACATACACAAACTGCAAGAAAATGTTAGAAACTTAGTGGCATTATACAGAAGGATAAAACTATAGCCTAAGTACCATAAGTAAAAGAGTATTTCTTCAGCCATTTTCATAAAACTATGTTAAGGAGCGAAAAATTTGTTAAGGAAGAAAGTGAAACAGTGATCTTCTTAAAGTGAGTGTTTTAGATTTAAATCATAAACCTAAGTTAAGTATCCAAACTAATCCAAATGACCAAAAGCCACCATTTACACTTACAGAAAACACGAAAAGTTTCAAGGCGCAAAGATATAAAATAACTAACCAATGTCTCCCTATGAAGCTGACGGCGAAGAAAATCTATCACTTTCATGAACTTTTCATCTCCAGCAATCTGGATTTGCAAAAGTCATTATTAAATAGATTACAATATCTAAAATTCTACAAAATCGAAAGAGCTTTCCCTAAGGAACTGATCACAATCATAATCAACAGCGAAAGGTTCCATTAGGGTTTCGACTAAACAAATACTGCATTACTTTAACTTAGATGCTTCAGAGAGGTAAATTCAATTTCAATCAACCGCTTCCATCCTTCTAATCGCCATATTACATTCTCAAACAGTTATCACTAATCAGCAAAAAAAAAAAACAATTGCTCCAAACCGAATTTCATATCAACAACGATCCCTTCTTAGTATAAACACATCGATATTGCAAACAAACAAACAAACCAAAAATAAAAAAAACTATCCGGAAAAAAAATGCAGACAATGTGAATATTCATCTCCAGCAACTTAAATCAGCTCAACACGCAATTCAGAAAGAAAATAAATTCTACAAATTTTAATCGAGAGGTAAATTACCTTGAACTTGGCTTGCTTGAGAATCGGTGCGTCGCCAGTGGCTCTGAGATGAACTACTACTGCATAATTATCGAATACTAATATCAATAAATATTGCGAGAGATCAATATCATGGATTGCGGTTAGTATGAATGATTAATCAAATTAAATTTCAAAAGGAAAACGAAAGCAAAAAAAAAGGAACTAAGCGTCAGTAGCCAACCTTTACGAGTCTCCGAAGCCATAGCTCGTTTACAAATTAAGCTTCGAATTCTATTGCTTCGAGCATTTATTCAACTTTACCGTACGGTGCATTCCCTCCAGTTTTCTCCGGTTTGACTTGAGATCGCGATTGTTGCGTTTCCAATATAACTAGAACTCCACATTATTTTTGAGGTAATATATTTTCTGCGATATTAATATTTTATTTTCGATGAAGAGCCTATTAATATTTTGAGAAAAATCACTAATTTATGCATCTTGTCATATTAATATACAGTTTAAGTATGAGGTTAAATCAAGAATGAATAATTACATAAGATTACTATTTTACAGATTTAATATTAAAAATCCAAACAAACAAAATCACTGAATTTACTGTATTTTCAACTTAATAATCGGTTTTACTGCATTTCAAAAGCAATTATCCATACATACAAATGCTGTGAAAACAAGAGATTATTATATCTCATAAATAAATTAAAAAAACCCTAAAAATTTCTCAACACTAAAACTTTCTCTATTTCAATCAATAACGATATGTACAAGAAACTGTAGGAATAATAGAATCTTTGCTGCAAATCAAACTATGCAATATAAGTGCGTCCAAAGCAAAACTTAAATATGGTGAAATTCACCAATTATTTTCACTCCACTAAGAAGGTAATAACTAAAATCAATGGAATATATATATCTTCCAAGAAGCTATCAGTTGATTTGGTTATGCACTTCGTTGAACCACCAACGGGCGAACCCAGAGCTGCAACGAGAAATTAGTAAGATACTGATGAGAGAGATCGGGCCAGTGAAATCAAAGAGAAAATAAATAAAACTCCTTTTCTTCTCTTTATGTGAAGAGCTTCACATGTTGAAAGAGGAGATGAGAGAAGAAAATAGAATAGACCAATTTTTTTTTTTTAGGATCAAAGTAGGTAGTTTTTTTTATTCAGCCAATGATAATTATTAATAAAAAGAGAACGTAAAACTGGGATATTTGTGATAAAAAGAGGACAACGTGTGTCTAAGGATTTCATAGAGGGAATACCTTTAGAATCGGGTATTCTGCTGCAACATTTGGGGACCAGCAGACTGTGAAACTAATTGCTCCGAACTTGGCGAAGCTCTTATCATATGGTTCTGACCAACTTGATTGCTTGATCCCTGCCTCACCATTGGCTTAGCAGCGCTGTTTGTCTCGGATTGTACAGGTTCCATCAAGCTACGTATCTGAGCACAAATTTCATGATTACCAGAGAGAGAGAGAGAGAGAGAGAGAGAGAGAGAACATACCACATCCAAACGCTTTTTGTGGGCATCACCAGGGAGCTGCATGGAATTACAAGTCACTTTCAGTATAGAAGAATATTTTTTTTCTTTCATTTTTTATGCACAGTTTTTTCTGCATGAAATCACTATTTCCATTATAGCATGAATTTAAGCACTCGAGTTGCACTGGCTTTCGCCAAGCCAGTGCAACTTTTCAAATTTGTTATTCGTTGATGTGGCAAAGTTCTAAAATCTCAATTCAGTATTCATACAAATATTAAGAATTACTATTAATTAACCTTATCCAGTGCTTGTAAGCTGCAATATAAAGTCATTTTGAGGATTTGGAGACAGAGTGAAAAATAATCATTTTGTTATCTTGGGTTTACAAATAACGAATCCTGCATATAAAAGTTTGACAATATAAAGACCGAACCAATCTTACATTTTCAGGAGTTTGTTTCTTTTCCTCACTTGAATACCCAGGAATGTTCAGGTTCCAGTTTTTCTCTGCAAATATTTCATTTTGTCAGTATAATGCCAAACACAAATAAGAAAATCTAGACAGTTTTAAGCATTAAAATCCTTTTGCTTGTGTGAAGGTATAGCATAAAAGTGAGACTGAAAATAATCAGTTTTTAAGTTGGAAAAAATATATTTATGGGCTATTTGAAGAAGAGAAGTTACAGTATACAAACATATATAAATACAGAGATTAAATCTAGACGCAGCTAAAGATGAGCAGTGAACTGAAATGTTATGAATCGTATTGAAAGGGAATGAATGATACTTAGTACCAACCTAAATGCAGCAAGACATCCTTGGCCTCCAAAGTTGAAGATTTGCGATGCTTTGCTAGGGTGCATGCAAATGTAGTAACCTGCATTGCAAAAATCCAATTTAAACAATTCTAACAATCACTCTGGTAATCACACAGTAAAAGCAAATACATCATCAAAGATTGAGAAGCCACAAAATAAAACTGACAAAAGCCTTACCGAATCAATAAAGTTATCAGCAATCTCTAAAAGAAGCTCTTCGACTTCAGGATGCAGTTTTCCATTTACGTCCAGCTGCATCAAAGATATTGATCAGTAGTTATACACATAAATCCCATATCCATTAATATTAAATAGAAAAAATAAACGGATAAAAACTTTTTTAAGTATCAAATCATGGCCTAATGTAATCCTGATTCAATACCAAATAGATTAAAAAAATTCCAAACAATCAGTATGATAATTGCAAATCAATGCACAAAACTACCTAATTTGCAATAGCAACCCAACCTTTGAAATGTTTCAATAATGAGCCAGCTTTCCATCTGTAGCGAATTTGACACCCCCAACGTGATCAATAAAATAAGGTGGCACAAAAACCTAAATCCTACTAACTAGTTTGACATAGTTTGTGATTGCATGTCCTCAGATTGCCAAAAAATAATTGGGGGTGTCAAATTTTGCGATAAATCAAAAGGTGAAGTCATCATTGAAACGTTTCGAAAATCAGGTTAAAGTTGCAAGTTGCGTCAAATTTCAAGTTTTAAAGACCAATTCTCGATTCTTGTGATAGGATGGACCAAGAAGATTGAATGAACTGCATTTGTGAGGGAGAAAAGGCACGAACCTGTGATACTAGATCTTGTATCTTTCTCTTCCCAAGAAGCTGATTGCTGGCTTCTGTGCCTTGGCTTGAACTTCCACCTGGTGTAGCAGTTCCTCCTGATGCAGTGGCCTCTGGCTGTGATCCAGTCAGACTCATAGATTTCTGGCCTCCGGGCCCCACAACTCTCGGCGACTGCTGCTGATGGAAAAGTTGCTGCTGCTGAGTCTGCTGCTGCTGCTGCTGCTGTTGCTGTTGTTGCGACTGCTGCAACTGAGAGTGACCCATCTGCTTTTGCTGCTGTACTATTTGAGACAACTGTTGTGGATTAAGGCCCACTGAATTCTGATGCAGCTGAGAATTTGCTAGTTGTTGCTGCATGAGCAGTTGCCTTTGTTGTTGCAGGCGATAGTTAGGAGTATTGGGGGAGGAAATTGCTGGCATTTGCTTTAACCACTGCTGTTGAGATATAGCATTCTGCATCATGCCTTGTTGTCCATTCTGAGCCAGCCCAGCAATTTGAGCGTTCATCAATGACGTCCGAGTAATATTCTGTCCCTGCAGTTTCTTGCATTAAATTTCCAACCATAACATAAGAGTAGAGCAACATAAACTCAACTTGGAATATTGCTAATGTCAACTGATTGACATCATGAATGAAGGACAAACCCTTATTTCAGCGGAAAAAGTTTGTGGAAAGAAAGTAGGCACTTATTTAGAGAATATCTCATTAATACCAGGCACTCGTTTATAGAATCCGGAAAGTAGAACAGATATGCCGTTGGACATTAATATTTCGTATCAGGAGTTATACACCTAACCTTTTTTCTTTTTAAGAATGTTACATGTATTACAATTTTCAATCAAATATCACAACTGAACATATTACAAAGACTTATCCATCACTAATAAAACTATTTGAAATGCATTGATGTGCCATGGAAGAAGATTTGTGGAGACGAAATTAACCATGAGTGTATTAAAAATCTGATGTATTTACTAGTATTAGGAAAAACATATATCAAAAAGGAGGGAAATGTAAGAAAGTAATTTGGGAAAAGAAATTAGAAACAGAGACCTGCCAAGAGAAGTCCTCCAAGTGTTCTTAATCTTCGAGCAATATTTCGTGACACATTTTTACTTATAGAGATTGCCGAGTTATGCTCATGTATGGGATAAAACAAAGTAAATCTTAATATTCCTATTGGAAGGCAAGTATTTTTATGACATGATATATTCATTTAATCAAGCGGATGACACAAAATAAATCTTAGAGCATTTTGGTCGATCAAACCCTTTCCTATTTCCAAAAGCATTACTCAGCATCTAATATTCATTAATACATAAGGAAATTCATGCTACATTGGCCAGACTTTTTATTGTAAATATGTTCTAAGCATCAAGATGAGGTAGAAATAAATTGTCCACTACTCGACATATGACTGCATAATGAGTAGAAAGACAAAAAACAATATGCCCTCTGCTTAAAGTTCTGTGCATCAGGACACAAAGAAATCCTCCTTCCCAGCTTGAGAAACAATGGCTTCTTGAGAAACAGTACAAGCGAAGGTGAAAACTCTGTAAATCCACACATCCCAAATAAATTACAGTACATAGAACTTCATACCAGCGAGTCAATGGCATAACAACAGTCATGTACTCCTCCATGAAAAGAAAATTTGAACATTAACACTGAAGATTTAATCAGTAGACACAAAAGACAGCCGCACACATTAACTAAATAGCTGGGGCATTGCCAAGAATGGAAGCCCATTACTACTTAATTTCAAATCAGTAGTATATAAACTTGAAAAAATAATTAAGATTATGTAAGCACTATACCTGGGCAGCAGTAAGTGCACTTTGCTGTGAAATCTGCTGCCTCAGTTGACTAGGTGACATTCTTTGCTGTGCGTAAGTAAGCGTGCCGTTTGCTCTGAGTTGGGAAGCCAAATTGATTGATCCCATCATATTCATTGCTTGCATTCCTTGAAGGGACTGCCCAGGAGAATTACCCTGATGGAACTGAGATCCTTGCATGAACCCTGCCTTCTGACGTGGCTGCATTCAAGTAATGCAAAAACTCATCATAAAAACCCCGAAAAAGGAAAAGAGCAAACAAGATAATGAAAAAGTTCTCAAATGGATAAACTCTCACAATTAATCAGTGCATATATAGCAGCTAAACAAAAGATCCAATTAGAATTAATACCATGAACCAAGCAATGTTTAAGACATTAAAGTTAGAAGAAGCCTAAAATGTAAATCGACAGACATGTTAATAATGAAATTCCAAGTAAAAAACTTGAAGTAGATAAAAATAAACAATTCCACTTTCCTGCTTTTTAAGGCTCCAAAGCAAAAAGAAAAAATGTAGTAACTTAGCAATCATTAATATATTCAAGAGATCAATGTAAATGACCATGTCAATTTTATCAAAGGAAAACCATGGCTACACAACAAAAACAGAGAGCTACATGCAAAGATCACCTTTTGAACATAAATCATGCAATTATGCTTCATACTGAAGTAAAAAAAAATCACAAAATGTACACATAGATCGTTTTTTCCCATAAAATCTCAAATCATACCGAATTCAAATACTGATTTTGCAAATTATACTGGGCTGCTTGACCGGATAACATCGGCAAATGTCCAGTCTGCCCCATCAGAGCAGACCTCGACAAATTCCCACTCGCCATCTGCCCCAATTGTTGTTGCTGCTGCTGCTGCAATTGACTCTGCCCTATTTGCTGTTGCGGCTGCAATTGGCTCTGCCCAATTGGCTGTTGTTGAATCTGATTCTGCCCAATTTGCTGTTGTTGTATCTGATTCTGCCCAATTTGTTGCTGTTGCAGCTGATTCTGCTGTCCGATTTGCTGCTGTTGCAACTGATTTTGCTGCCCGATTTGCTGCTGCTGCTGCTGCAACTGATTTTGCTGTCCAATTTGCTGCTGTTGCAGCTGATTCTGCTGCCCGATTTGCTGTTGCAATTGACTTTGCTGCCCGATTTGTTGCTGTAATTGGCTTGGTTGCTGGCTGCTATTACCGCCATTGATACTACTAGCATTATTGTTCTGTTGTTGCTGTGTCACGTTCATTCCGCCAAAATTCATCTGCCCATAGATGGACGATGAATTCTGCTGCTGCTGTTGTTGCTGTTGTTGCCTCATCATTCCTAATTGACTATTAATACTACTACCACTCTGCTGCATCTGACCTAATTGAGAATTAATACTACTATTCTGCTGCATCTGAGTAAGCCTAGACATGGAAGGATTCCTTTGCATACCCTGAAAATTTGAAACTCCCATCAAATTATTACCCCCGCTACCGCCATTGACGTTGTTGTTTCCTTGTTGCTGCATTATCTGCTGCTGCAGCTGCTGCAATTGCTGCTGCTGCTGCGGCTGTTGTACCATCTGCTGTTGCGCTTGAACCATCTGCGGCTGCTGCTGCTGCTGTTGTACCAATTGCTGCTGCGACTGTACCAGCTGATGGTCGAGCGACGGCGATGGGGCTTGCAGCGGCTGTAATTGCTGCGAATTTGAAGGTTCGATCATGGCGGGGCTCTGCTGCACTGGTAAGGGTTTCGGTGGGGAAGACGATGACGTCGGATTTTCCGCCATCTTCGCCGAGAATTGCTCAATTTGAATTTTCGGAAAATTTACTGAATTCGATCAAACGAAAAGGACACGGAAATTGTTAGAATTCGATCAAAGTTTTTGAGAGTTTGCAGTCTTTCGTGTACTATATATAGGGGGGATTTTATATCTATAAATTAAAAAAAAAAATCCTAATTTTGATAAAGATTTATACTTGAAAACTCAACACTTTCTTTAGATTCAAAATAGAAAATTAAATCGGTTTATTTATGATAGTATAATTGTTCTTCTATAAAAAAAAAATGACACTAATTAGGGGTGAAATAGAATCAAACGAACCAAATCATCATTAGTTATTTAAAAAAAAAATGACTCATCGTAGTGTTTTATGCTGAAATTCTATAACAAAAAAATAAACTATTCATATGACAATTGATGTATTTATGGTAAAATGCAAAATAAGTGATACTCCGTATCAAATAAATTCATGTTTTTTTTTAAGGATCAAATAAATTAATGTTACATTTCAGATTAATAAAGGCGTTTATCATCCAATGATATTTTACAATAAATACAACATTAAAACAACAAACAATAACAAGAATTGGAAATCGGATTTCAAAATTGAATTACCTTCCATAAAAGTGAATCACATATACAAAGGCCAAAACATTTTTTCGAACCCGGAGATTACTCTAAAGAGACTTGACTGTACATAACTACATATACATGATTCTAGCTATACAAAAAGAGCGTTCAAGATTTTGATTCTTTCAATCTTCCATGGCTAAGAAGCCTCCATCTACAACAAGGTTGTGCTCGACGGATTCGCAAAATAATGGACTCGCCATATCCACTTCGGTTTTTTGAATTTATCACCAACAAGATTAGCCAGAATCGAGGGAGGTCGAGCTGGACTCATCTGCTGCATTTTATGCGTAGTTATGTGATTATCCAAAATCATCATCTGTAGCAGCTGCCTGCAGCTCTGAAAGGCAATAAAATATGCAATTAGCTTAAGTAAGGTGCATTCTTTGCTAATGGAGTGAATATGAAGCATCCATTGGTGATTGGTGAAACCAGTAATCTTTAGGTAATAGTCGGAGAAGTAGAATTTCGAGCAGAGTCTATTTTCTTGAACTGTGGTATATTGGGATTGAGACGAAAAACTATACTTGGTAGATTATGAGGTTGAGAACAAGAAAAAATAGGAGAAAGTGTCGTTCGCTGACAAATTAGAAAGTTGCATACCTGTGGATTTAGACCATGCATCTGATTTATGATTTCATCCTGTAGATAAAGTGCAGAAATATCGCAAGAGCTGGTTAGTTTAAATCACAAGAACCACTATATATGAGCTCACACTTTACTTGCTATTTGGAAAAAGAAATATACAATTATTAAAAAAAAAGCAGCACATATCAGAGGCTTCAGAACTGCATATAATGTATACTACGATATATTAGTTGGAAATATAAAGATGAATGAAAAAGATAGCAGACCTCTAATATCCCCGGATGTAACACCACGACACCAAGAACTCGGCGTAGAAGCCCCTTGTATAGAAGCTCATTTACAGTACCATCTCCATTCATCCATGGCAGGAGGGGCCTACATATCTGAGAATCAGTATATAGGCATTCAGGGTTTTCTACTATGTTCACATTGGGTGAAGCAGCTTCAGAATGTTGATAGCCTGTGGGCTTATTCTCTGCTAATGTTTCCGAAGAAGGTTCAGCGACATCTTCAGGACGATTTAAAATTGTGACTCTGTGCACTTCATTGTCATTTGTGCTGCCCTTAACCTCTGAGGCAGCCGAATTCTCCTTTTGATGATCAAGATTGAGAGGCGTAGACTCGTCCTTGTCTTTTCTTTCCCATTTGAGATGTTGAGTGGCGTTATCATTTACACTCGTCAAGAAATATTTGGATCGATATAGAGAATCAACCACGTGAACTGAATTGTACGCATTGACCTGCATTTAAGAAGCAAGGTGAGAAGGCGTCAAGATCGAGTTATGATATCTTTCCACTCTCTGGCAATAATAAGACACAAAGCCAGCAGAAAGGAGCTTGAAAGCAACATCTTTTTTAGGGTTAGTAATGGGCAAGAAAAGCAAACCTTTAAAGCTCGCCCAAATGATTCGAGCACCTCAATCATAACTTCCAATATTTTCTCATCTGGAAAGGACGTTGATGGTTTTAAGTTAAATGGAAATTATGCTATAAAGGGTAAATGTACAAAAGAATATGGATCGTTGCACAGTATGCAAGAGTAAAGTTGCCTACCCTTAATGTTCAGCACTTTGGCGATTTCTTTCATGCCCAAACCGTTGTCACCAGACTTCTGAATGGCTGAATAGAGTGTTTTGAATAGGTCAGGTTGAAGCAACGAAGTAGTTACTTCATCAGAACATGAGGAAAACAGATTCTTAGCATAGCCAGTCATAGCTTCCCATGGCGACTCACTCACATTGAGAGTGGGGCGGTATGTCATCCCACATTCAAAAACGCCACTTGCATGATCAGTTGCATCAGATTGCAATGGACTGGAATTAACATCCAAACCAGAAGAAGTATTAGTTTGATCTTTCCCACCAAGAAATGGAGCTGGATGCATGTTTTCCTTTCCGAATGAATCAATAGCAAGTGATCTTGAAATCCTTTCGCGGTGCAAGCATAACTTTATTCCAGGAAAACCTTTCTCTCTCCGAGAAATTATCTCGCTATCCCCAGCAAATGTTTTTCTAAATTTTTTTGATGATCCGACTTCAGGCTCAGTATTTTCACTTTTACGTTTAGGTCTATTATCTTCTGCCTCACCAACACCTTCAATGGGTAAGCTAGGGGTAATTGACAGTTCACCTGAAGATAGAAGATCACATATAGAGAAAACTTCACCACACTGCACGTCTGATGGGACTTCAATGCCATCTTCAAGTAATTCCTTCTCTCTTTCATGAAGCCAGGTAGCAAGCTTAGCAGCTCTGCTTCCAGTATCAGAGGGAAATGCAGATGACGTGATACCATGCAAGAAGTGCTGCGATAATTCAAATTGACCATTACCACCACCAACCTGCAAAAGGGAGAAAAATGAACCCTTTACTTAGTACCCAGTAACAGATTGGGACGCAAAAGAACCACCATATAGTTCATTACCAGGAGCAAACATATAAACTTTTAAAAAAAATGCGCCATGCTATCAATATAGTGAATGAGCTAGCATAACTAATTATTGTATACCCCCCCTTATAGTCAGTCAAGTCATTCCCACGATTGCCTTTTAGGACAAACAGAGGGAATCATAACTCTTATTCTTACAATTCATCCATATGGTGCCAGGCAACAACCATGAGCAATACATTAAATTCTACTCACCATAATTTTCTTCTCTCTCAAGCAATTAAAAGCAGCACAGAGATCATGCTCAGAATAGCGCCGTAGTGTTTCGGCCAGCAAAGTTGGTGCTTCTGGAGCTTTCGATTTGCTTAGAAAGATGAGCTTGAATAGCTCTGCAGCATTTGCAACTGCAACTGATTCATGCATCTGTTTAAATATTCTTGCACCTGTAAATACATACAAATTCTTTCTGATACGTTGCTGGGAGCTTGATCTTTGACCAGAAGCATTACTCTGACCACATTCTTCCATGTCCTGACCATGAAAAGCTGATTAAAATTAACCAATGATGATAAAATTCTGAAAAAGAAAAGAATAAATGAAACAAATTGTGAAAGCAGTTGATGCTTCCACATCCAAGATTAACATACAGCTAGTATAGAACGAATGATAAAAGTACATTATAATAGGCCGGATATATATATCTAATATGTCCACTGAATAAAGTAATTAGTTTGGAAGCATGTATGCAGGTAAATACTAGTATTCTTTTAAAGCATACAGAGATGAAAGAAAACTTACATCATCCTCGCTATTTTCCTGTCCTGGGAATGTTTCTTGAGCAGCATTCAGCTTTGCCATTCGTTTGCATCTCATAACATCATCCAATGCAACCTTAATACTATCGTCATCAAAGTTAGCCCATTCCTCGAGCCTTTCAGCTGAAGACTCTCCGGATGCAGGACCTCGTATCATCTGTCCTGAATTTGCATGGATTAACATCTTATCCTGGAACTTCTCAAGGTATTTTGCATAATGTTCTGAAAGCATAGTGCATAGTTTCATAACAGCCTCTCTGAAAGGGATAAAATTATTTAATATTGACATTCTTCTTTTGCATGCATCAGGAGGTGCTGGAAGATTTGAAATTGTCACCCAATCTGTACGGAAAAAATTTGCTCCCCGAGCAGCTCTGTATCTAGCGTATTCAATCACCAGTTGCCTGTGAATAGTCCACATCAAAAGGGTCCAGATTTTAAAAAACTAAATAAAATGCCGGAAAGAAAAAAAAAGTAAATACAAAATTGACAATATAGTAGACTGAAGCATGAATCAGCATACCGATAAGCAATTCATTTTTATGATAGTCACCGTTTATCAATTAACTACCAATTAAATGAAGACAGTTGAAAGATAATCACTTATTCATAGCTGCTATTGATAGATAAACTTCATGAACATAGATGTTAATATTACCTATCAGCCTCTTCTGACCAAAAAAACTTTTTCGGACGTGCCGGATTCAACATTGATAATGCTCGCTTATGGATGAGTGAATACGACTCTTTATCTTGTTCACTCAAATTTTCCACCCCCAAACGCTCTCTCTCATTGCCTGCAGAATTTCTCTGAGGCGGGCTATCATCATCGGTAGATTGTTCCCTGGTAGATTGCTTAACAGGATTTAATAGTGAATCATCTCCCTGCAGACCTGAATGTCCATTTCCAAGCTTTGATGTAACCCTATCTGATGAACGTCTCCTCTTACGTGGAGATGCAATACGTTTTCCTTTGACTGTCTGAAGCTCATCACCTTCAGCATCCAAAGTACTTGTAGATCTAGTAGCAGACTGCTGCATCGTGTTATTATAGACACGGAGCACCTGCAATTATATATGCAGATTATATGTATGTCATCACAATCGATAATTACCTGAAGCCTGCAGTACTAGAGATCCTTTCTGTAACAATCAGTGTGTATAATACACTGGATCTAGTTGAATAAAAGTACTGAGTTTTATGCAGTTAAAAAACATTACCGTATCAGAGTAACTCCAATTCGAAACTACTAGGAAAAAGCTCACTAAAAATATGATACTGAGCATGAAATCTATTCAAGTGTTTAACTCGGCATACTCACTGCACTTTGGCAAGAACATTTTATATCCTATAAAGCAATATTTGGAATACCAGAATGCTAATAACTTCCCAAATGAACCAACCTGCTCCAGGGTCAAATTAAGATCTTCAGCAATCTTCTCACAGTCCTTGAACGAAAGCTTCTTCTTCATGCCATCTGGTGTGACACGTTTGAGAAGTTCTGCTCGCTGACCAGCTGTCATGACTTGGGCAGATGCCCATGATCTCGGATGAAATACCTGAACAGATTAACATATGAACTTATGGTTATCATACTTAATACTCATGAATCGAATTTTAATGTATTTTGTTCATGTTAAAACTTCGAACATGGGGATACATCTTTCAAGAATTTTGTAACGGGATTGCCATCAGCTATAATGCAAAAGAGCAGTGTAGTTTTAAGATATCTTGGCACAAATAATGTCGAAAGATTCGCCAGTTAGGTGGCATACAGAGTCCTGGCACCTAATCTGCGCCTACATTGGTTTGAGCAGGACTAATTTGGGAGACAAAATTAAAAGTGATCTTGGGCTGCATAGCACCTAGGCAGGGTTAGGCATGGAATTCTACTACAGTGGGCATGGGCATGACTGTGATCAACTTTTTGGAATGATTACATGAAACAGGCTTGGCAATCTTAGAAAGGCTCTAATGAGTTGGTGGTACTTGCATGAGACAGTCATAACTCATGTCAGGGAGAGTCGACAACAGCCCCTTACTGGAAAAGATCAGTGAAGAGAAAGCAAAAACATTTCTTGCAAAATCCAACAAGAATGAAACTTAGCTAATCGTAGTTGAAATTGATGAACATAAATAAAAGAATTGGTATTGATATCACACCTCATGAACTGCAGATCCTGGAAATGCGAGTAATGCAGCCCTTGATTTAGCTGCAGCATAACAATACTCCAGAGTACTCCAGTATTTATCAATAGCTTTTTTGCTTGAAAGGACAAAATCATGTCTGATTTGAGGACGCAGGTCAGCACAAGCAAGAGTAGATGATGCAGCAGATGATGCTGGTTCCTCAAGGTAAGGCTTAAATTCCAATGCATAAGTAAGAGTGGTATGCAGGCTGCTAGATCCATCTTCAGCATGGCCCTTACTCATTAGACGAATCAACTGCCCAAAAGTCCAAATTCACACTTACCGTGAATAACTTAGAGCACAAATGCAGTGATAAACCTTTAACAAAGTAAATTCTTCCAAGGATTTAGGAAATGAATAATAAGTAATAGATTTATCCAAAAGAAATGAGTACTGAAGGTGGATAATTGCAATATTTCTGTAAACCCTCCTAGTCACTTCATTCCTAGCTAGTGGTATAAAATCCATGTCAAAAGCAAAAATAGAGCAACTAATTGATAGAGGCAAGAGTTTGGAAGGTGCTAAACCAAAAACAAACAATAATTTATTGAAGTAGAAAAAAGGTAGAGAACAAGAATGACTCCACTCTTCCTGCTCAAGCTTAATGCTGGCTCGGGATTTCTCCTGGCTAATCGCAAACTCCAATTTCAA
This sequence comes from Mentha longifolia, assembly GCA_001642375.2. Classification (NCBI taxonomy): domain Eukaryota; kingdom Viridiplantae; phylum Streptophyta; class Magnoliopsida; order Lamiales; family Lamiaceae; genus Mentha; species Mentha longifolia. The sequence continues at coordinate 2,281,747 of CM038116.1, forward strand.
AGAGAACAGAATACTCCATATTGTTCGAACACTCTATTAAATCTCTTAAATAGATGAAAGATTCAATAACATACGACACACAAACAGGCCTCACATATCTGTCCATCATGTATATAAAAGGAACTCTAACTCAGAAAATCCATCACTAAAGGAACTCTAACTCAGAAAATCCATCACTTACAAAGCTTAATACAAGAGAACATAAACTTAAGGTCGATTGGTTTAACAATGATTACAAACATTATTTAAAAAGAATTGTACACCATACCTTCAAATGCAGTAATATTTCAACTAGATATGACAATCGACTAGAAGCTCGAGTATCCATCAGGCACTTTTGTTTTTCCAAAGGAAGATCACGGAGTAATAAACCGCTTTTACAGTCCTCAAGCACATCCACGAACTTTTCAGTAGATCCAACTACTTGTAAGAACAATTCAAGTGGCATAGACCTAATGGCCAGATTTAGCTCGAATAACTTACAAGAGCTGTGTGGATTTTCTAAATCATGAGAGTGGTCACTAGAGAATAAAGCTTGATCCCAGCCAGGGGAACTACAGACCGAGCCCCAAAGATAGGTGTGAAGAAGCCTCGTTCTGACCATTTTTGCCAGCACAAATCCATTAGCACGCATCAGTCCTGCATGCTCTGACTGGCCCTGCACGCTATATGGAATTCTTTGCACATTGTCCAACATGGGAACTGATTGGCCTCTCTTCTGCCGTGTATATGCTTGCTTCCGCACTTGAGCTTCAAAACGCCTCATTTTATCATGAATTTGAGTCAATAATTCAGATGAGACATTAAAAAGAGATGGATGGAGGATTACTTCTGTTGTCCTGCTACGACCACAGTTTGTCACGCCTGGGACACTCACATGGATGCATTTACAGTGTCCTTCTCTCTGAATTTTGTTCAGACTACGTTCCAAGGTCTTCCTATCCATCATTGTGTTTTTTTCTGTCTCAAGACTCTCAAGATGCCTGTGGAGCTCAGGTTTTAATAGGAACTTCTCCTCCTTCATAGAAATTATTTTTGCAAAGGTTAATAACAATCAACAGAGCTAGCCATAACAGGAATATAAGTTTGACAGATTAGGGGACAGACCTCCAAAATCTTGAGTATACGCTGCTCCCTCAGTGAGCTGGATGCACGCACTACAAGACTGGAAGGCCTTGGATGTGATCGACGCCTTGAAGATTTTACAAGAGCAAGACTGTGTGTTTCTGGCAGATTAGATTTTGGTACTGATTTACTTTCCTGCGATGGTTCCTCAGCAAGAACCCCAGTGCATTGCACCACGTCTGAATTCTGTGTCTTGCATCGTACTAGAATACCACTAGAACATTCATCCACAGCAGTACTGTTGGAAGCTTCATTTGTCCCAGCAGCATCAATCTCACTTTCCTTGTTGCCACTATTATTCCCCACGGAAATAGAAGTATTTGGCACCTGCACAGGCTGAGACGTGTCCTTAGGAAGGTACTGATGCAAAACAAGTGATTTAGATTCATCGAATTTCGGCAGAACTGTTTCTCCTTCAATGAGGGTCATGTGGGATGCTTCTGGTTTGAAGTTACCAGCTGTCCAAAGTCGCCAGACCTCTCCTTTTCCATGGCTTTCCTTTACCGCGTGTACGCCATACCTGGACATCAATGGTTTAAAATACCGCTTGTGGTATTCCTTAGAGCATAGTCCAAGCCTTCTACAAACCTGCTTCGATAATGTGTTAGGTGATGGAAGAGTATATTACTTTTCAGAGAGTTTAATAATGTAATCAGTAGAGTGAATAATCTTTGCTTATTCATCTAAAAAAAGAATGTAAATGAATTTTTACAAGAAAATCATTATACTTATTGATCTAAAACTTAATTTTTTGATATTCAAACTATATCTCCTCTTCACTTTGAAACACAATGTAGCACCCTCACAAAGATTGTTCCCAATTTCTAATGTTTTTTCACCTTTTCATTGTAGTCAAATACAAATGCAGGCCAGCTAAGTCCATTTTAGATATCTAGTTTTTACTAAGCTAGAAAGTAAATATAGTTTTGATGGATGACTTCAAAAAATAAATTATAGCCCTTATATTATGCAACCCAATGGTGAAGGGGATGTATTTATTCTGGTATAAAATAGTAGTAGTTGTTTTGTACCACGCACAGCGAAGGGGATGTATTTACTATAAAAATGTAAAACGTGAAGACAATTCAAGATCCAATAGTACAAAATAACTTAAAATGCGCTGACAAACATTGATACAAAACTAAAGTTGGAAAGTGCTTTATGAGGAACTAGGAAGTTAAACCCCATGATTGAAAACGGCTTCTTAAGTAGTAGATGTTTTCAAGGTTCAAGACAAACTATGTGACTGGAGCAATATATATAAAAGAAAAATAAGGAAATTCAAGAAGAATCTGATTAAGAAGTAAATCAAAAAGTTAGAAGTCCAAAACTAAATTGCATTTATGTATTTGACTACAATCACTGCACTTACTTCTGAATTGGTCAATCCTTTTACTCCTGCAGCATCAATCATGTCATAAACCTGACGCAAGATGGGAAGCTCTACAAGTTCTTCTGTAACCAGTCCTCTTTTTGACAAACTTTGTGGCTGTTCTACTTCCACATCATCAGGGCCACATCCATGAGAATTTGGATCCAAAAGTGATGTTGAGAAACCTTGAAGTAGACGTAAACAATCAACCTCCTAGAAAAGAATAATGTAAGTAGTTAAGTGGATGTGAAAATTAGAAGTCAATTATCCTTCACTTGTTCAGGATAAGTCATGCATCAAAAGTTCCCCAAAATTCATTTTCTAACATTAAATTTGTTCGAACAAAACTCAACAGTAGGCTCGAGTCCACACCCATGCAAGTTAAGAAAATTTTAATACCTTATTCTTGATTACGGTACAACACCCTTCTACAACTCGAGCATCTTTCAACCTGTGACATATCTAACCATAAATTGCAAGTAAATCATCTGACAGTGAAAGATGAATAATTAGGATGGCACAATCATAAGAATTACATACAAAGGATAAAAAATAAAGACACAATACGAAAATGTTACACAGCTCACATTTCTCCAACTTCTATGGCCATGATTCCCCCGGTAACCAAGGTCTCTTTTCATATCTGAGACAACCAGAACCTTTTGGCAATAAAAATATAATAAGCACAAGATTAAGCAAAGAAGTAGGTATGTGGATTGAGATCATGTTCAGAACAGACCTTGCCCTCGGCTTTTGCAAGTTTATCACAGATGGCTTTCATTGCTGGTACAAAATCTTTAACAGATATATTCTCAGTAACCGAATCATCATGAGTTCCAGTATGACTATCTACGGCCTCTCCATCCATCGATGTCTGATCTGTCTTGGTGATTTCAAGCCTCTGCTGGAAACCCAAATGCGTAGCATAACGAGCAAGATAGATCATATTGGTTGAAACAATGGTACCGTTCTTCCTAATGACACTAGGTTGCTTCACTAGCAATCCCTGGGTTTCGAGCGTTTTGAATTGATAGGATAAATTGTTCGCAGGAATATGCAATTCCTTTGTAAGAACATTCTGAGCAATTCCTTTGTTCCTGAATATAAAACAGTAATAGAAATTAATTATGCAACACACTTGAATCTGACGAAAGAAACAAATAACTAAATCCGACGTTCAAATTTCTAACTCATCAAACTATTCAAATTTCTACAAACTGAAGCTCACCGAGCTGCGGCGAGGCGTTCGAGAATAGCGCGCTGAATATCGGCCGACGTGGATTCCGACGTCCCCACATCGTAGATTCCGAGAAAACTCCTCCTCATCGCTTCGGGAGCCACGATTTTGACATTCATCGTCTCGCACTCTTCAACTGTACACTTGTACAACACCTCCGTAGGCTTGGACGAAGCGGCGCCGTCGCACGCCACCAGCTGAAGCCCCGGTATCTCCACCAGATTCTCCCACACTGCCCGCTTCACGTTCGGGCAGAGGGCGAGGCCGCGGGCAGCAAGAGTTGGGCCGATTTTCGCCCACAGCTCGCTGAGGTGGAGCCCCTTCGCCGCTCCGCAGCATATCTCTTCAATTGCTGAGTTGACGACGGCGTCCATGCGGCGGCGGAAGGCGGTTGATCAGTTACTTCTACCTTTAAATTTTATATATTTGTTGCTTGTTTTGGCGGGGAATTGGGATTTTGCCGGTGAGTGTAGTAGGTTTAGGGTTCGAACCAGTTTGGGGGGAAATATTAGATTGTTTTAATACACCTCTAACAAGAATTCGAAATTTTCAATTGAGTCCTTTTTCCTTAAAACTCTTCTAAAAATATATGGCAAATCAACCATTCATGTTTCTTTTAATGTTAGTCAACTATTTAAAATAGTAAAAACAAATAGCATTAGTCAACTTAATAATATATTTCACTTGTTATCTATGTGTTTAGAATCTTTTAGCATACGCTTTTAATGTACTGAAAAACAGATGCTATTATAAAGTTTATGTCTCACTCGATATAATATACTATTATTCTATTTTTCAATATATTAAAATGCATGCCGAAAGATTCTAAACACCTAGATGACAAACGAATGGAATGGAGTATAGAGTTTAGTCATTCAAAAATATGATCATAATTTGTATGTTTTTAGTGGTAGCTATAATTTTATTTTCAATATGTTGTGAAGTGGTTATGTAAGCATAAATGATATACTCTCTCAGTTTTTTCTGACTTGGTCTGTTTTATGAAAGCGAAACGGACAAGTCAGAAGAAAAAAAAAAAAAAAAAAAAACGGAGGTAATATATATGTGTGTTTGTTATAATAAGTGGGCATAATAAGCATTCACATATCACTAACAAAAACTGAATAAAGAGGTTTTGAGGTGTACATAATGCTTTAATATGTTCAATACACGTGTTTGCAAGATATTTTAATAATTATATTTATATTATTTTATGTAAATTCATATTCTCATGGATCTAATATAAAGAAAATTCAAAGTGCGAATTCCCAAAATGGAAACGCTTCGGGCCCACAAATTTATTCAAAATCCAATCTTTAACATACTAATAAAAATCTTTTCTTGGTAAGTCGAAAACAATAATAACCTCATAATATAGTTTATACTCGAATAATAAGAAATGTAAATAATTATTACAGTTATGCAGTAGAAATGTATTCAACATCAAGAGGGCCCACAATGGAAAATCCTTCGATTATATTCATAGAAAAATGGCGAGCATCGAATGAAAGACCGAATCTGCAGTCGGAGAGAGAGAGAGAGATCACAAAGCATAGAAAAAGAAAAGCACAAAAAACACAACCCCACGAAACTACCAAAGAGACTCCTCTTTCGTGTGACTGTGTGTTTGTGCGCGAATTGTCAATTCTCAAAGCAACAGAATAATAATACCCTTTTCTCTCACAGTTCGCTGCCGTTGATTCCACCGCCGACGTTTAAGAGAGATAATGGTCTTGAATTTCAAGGTAAAACAGCTGGAAAATGCTGCGAAATTTTGTTTCTTTCTGTTATTATTTTACTTTTTTCTATTTCGTTTGCCCTTGATTGAATGTGGGATTCTGGGCTTTTGAGCTTTTGCTGTCTCCGCTTTTCGCAATCGGATTTCTTAATTTTCCTGCAATTATTGGTATTACTGTATATTTTTTTTGTTAATCTTGATTATTGAGGATTTTGGATCTCTTTGTTATGTTCTTCATTATCTGGGTTTGATTCTGGTTTTATTGTTTAGCTAGCCTTAAAAAAGGGAATTGCTTGCAAGAACAAGGACCCACCTTCAAAATTTTGGTGAAGATTTGATATTTAATGCTGAATTTACTCATTTTTCAATACGAAGATGATTTTGTACTTTCTTTTAGTTGGTCCATGGCCCCTTTTAAACTAAAAGTACAGAGCTTCAGTGAATAAATTTGGAAAGAGGAAGGCCTTTCCTTTTCCTTCTTGTTCACCAAAGCCACAAGTTCTACACCTTTGACTCCATTGATAGCTCGATTTTTATTTTCTTGCCCAGATATTTAGATGATAAGTTGTGAAAATTTATGATTTTTAGGAGTTTTGGGATTTCTAGTAGTCGATCATTAGCTTAAATATCAGTTTTTACTATGCTTAGTTTATGGAAGAGAGGTGTCACTCATCAAGAAAAAGGTAGTCAGCTTCCTTTTTTTTGGTTGTGATCACACTTTTTGTTCATAGATTTGTCGAAAGAACGAACTTTCATTCTCAATTATGGCCTTTTAGGAGCTTTAGATACTTTCGTTCTCAACTATGGCCTTTTAGGAGCTTTAGATAGAATTTGACTATTGAGTGAAAGAAAAGAAGATACGTTTTCTGCCACAACAAAAAATTTGTTGAATTTTCGGTATGCTCCCGAAAATGGAAGATGTTATTTCTTATGCTTCTTGTTTAATTTCTGATGTATAGTTTCATCTATGTTAAATTTGTGTGTTTTAACTTGAAGAGAATCCACGAACGTGTGTAGGAAGAAGATGAACGAGTACTATGATGGTGCAAGTTCAGTTTTATCCTAAGAATTCCCCCTCTAAATGCAACATTTGCATTTTCTTGGCAATTGCAGTGTTTATAATACATGCAAGATTATAAAGTTATGGAAGACGACATATTCTCTGGCATCGCCAACGACCAACAGATCGAGAGCAAAGTCGTTCAAACGTTTCAGAAAAGTTTCGTTCAGGTCCAAAATATCTTAGACCAGAACAGAGTACTAATCAGCGAGATCAACCAGAATCACGAGTCGAAGATCCCAGATAACTTATCGAGAAATGTGGGGCTAATTCGAGAGCTCAACAACAACATTAGAAGGGTGGTCGATCTTTACACTGATCTATCAAACTCCTTCACCAAATCCATGGAGGCATCTTCGGAAGGTGAATCGAAATCCGATGGAAGAGGCGGACAAAAGAGAGTAAGATCTGGTAATTGAATATATTTGGGGTTTATTTAACTCCTGAGCTGATGCAATCTGGTTAGTGTAACTTGATTTTCTTGAAATTTTTCTTAACCTTAGAATGAGCATTTTTCTTGAGATGAAGAACTGTGGATATATACAGCTATATCTATCTTGGTAGTTTGGTGTAAATCTTGAAATTGTATTATCATCTTGAATATTGACTGCGTATACATTTTGAAAGCAAAATATTTTACATTTTTTTTCTACCTGTGGAGATTTAGCTTCAGCTCATTTACACACAATCACAATCTTGTTGGATATGAAAGAAATGGTTCTAATTCTTTTTCTGTTACTGCATTTTTTGAATAATAAAACAAACATATCCCCAACAGGGAAATCATAAAAAAGAAAAAAGTGAGGCTAAATTGATCTTTGATGCATATAGGCCTCGTTTGGCGGCAAAAAGAAGTCAAGAAAAACCATGATAAATAAAGTTATTTAGGCTTTTATGTCAGTTTGGCATCTCAAATAAATTTTTTTGAGGGCCGTGAAATAGGTTGACCATGATAAAATCATTATTTCTTTTTGATAAATTATTCGACCTTCTTTCTCGCACAAAATTATTTTGGTTGAATAGTACTTTATTAAGATAATTTTTCATGGTTTTTATCTTATATCTAGCATTTTTCTCATGAAAGTCTGTTTCTTTTAGGGACTGTATATTTAATTGTATTAAATATCAATGATTTTTTTTTTTTCCAAAAATAAATAACAAACGAGTTAGTTATAGGATTAATAGACTTTTCAAGTAAGCAATTTGGATGTTCTATTGCATTTTTATGTTGTATATTTTAATGCACTGACAATGATGATCATGTGATCAGATTATTTCTATAACTAGCATTTTTATTTATGGAAATCATTAAGTACTGCTGGTTATAAAGAGCGTTAATAACACATAGCGATCAGTTGTCGATACAGTAAAAGATGAAACACAGAAATACAATAGAAAATCTGAAAATTAAAAAAAAAATACAACACAGAAATACAATAAAAAATCTAATTGAAAAAAAAAAGAGACATAAGTGCATAGAGTATACAACAAAATAGGAGTTGAGCCCATCGGGCCGATTTACTTTGCAAGCCCAATTAAGCTGGCCCACTTAGCTTAACAAAATAAATCCAGTCAATTTTTTTAACCAAACCTCGATATGAATTTGAGCAAAAATGCACGAAATTCGAGCACGACGAAATGCAAACCCTAAAAATGAACGATTCAGCCGCATTTCTCAATAGTCTACATACAAACTGTGTATATATAAGAGCAGCAACGTAGCCTACAACATCACTTTCGCCGCCAATTCCACACTTTCCTTCAGCTCAGACCTACAAATGCGGTAATTTTCGTGTGAATTACAGTTGAACGAGTCGCTATATCGGGAGCTGGCGGAGGACGGCTGCTTTGCGGCCGAGTTAAACGAGTCGCCCCAATTCGAACCCAGATCGTAATCTGGTATCCGAAGAATTCATTTTTCTATAGTATCTATACCATATTTGGATTAACGAATTAGGTTGATAGTATTCTTTCGATTACAAAATTTTGGACTTCTATTATAGCATTGGCTTTGCATAAATCTTTCTCCGAATCTATTTGGACTGAAGAAAATAGCTGATGCTTACATCAATGCGGAGTTAGGTTGGCCTCTTTACTTGGAATTGTGTACTGGGGTTTTCTAAATACTCCCACAGATCTGCTAAAAGCAGTCAAAATTCGAACTTTTTTTTTTTGAATTTCCATTTTCTGAACCTTCAATTTATAATTTTTTTTCACAATTCCTATGAATTACGTTTTTTTTTTTCATTAACTTTGTTGAAATGCATGAAATTTGATGTCTAAGCATTGATTTAATTATTGCCTTGGACAATCAACAGATGGTTGAATAGGTTTGTAATCAATGCTTTATAGCGAAGAACTGGATCTAGTCTGGCTCCCTTGATTGCTATCATTGGAGTTTAGTATAAGCTCCGACATATGTGTGAAGACGATCTATCTCGATTATTTGCTCCGTTTCAATGTGCAAAACTAGCTGAAAATGGAATTACTTTTCAGTTTGGTTTAAGTTCTTTGGCTCACTGATTGCTCAAAATTAGCATTGGTACTAATATTCTCCTTCCCACTAGTTGGGTCGAAAGAGGCTTTGATTCTGTGCTTATAGAAACTGTTTTGGAGTTTGTCAGGCTCCATGGGCTCCTATGTTTATGGAGTTTGGAATATTCTCCAACATTTTGGATCTTGATGTTTTCTTACTTTGAAATTGCTTTGTATATTCAACTGAAGTTTTTGGGATATCACATCTTGATTCTGCTGTTTTTAGGTTTTAGGTTTTGGGATTTAGTTGGTGTCTTTTATCTGATCATTGTTTGTAACTTTGTGTGGATCTGACTACGGCCTTTAAGGAAATCATTGTGTTCGTTGATGATATTTCACTATTGTATTCATATGTTAATGAATGAAGGAGATTTTGGGTTTTATAGTTACTGCTCTCTTTAGATTCAAATCTTTGTTACTTTCTTCAAAACTTTTTCTACTAAAATAAAAGGTTATCCTTTTAGATTTTGCAGAAAATGCAGGTGGAGTATTTGCATACATAATTTAGGGTGCTGTTTTGAGTTTTCTAACAAATTCTGCATTTTACTACAGTAGAGATGGTAGAGATGGTTTGACAAAAGGAGTGAAGAAATCACCTGATTGTGATTGGCCCCTCTACATCTTCAAGCACATGTATTCTATAATTTTCATTTTCTATTATGTAATCTCTCTGTCCTGTTTATAATGGATGTATTGAATAAAAATAGCCATTATAGATTGGATGGAGGGGAGTACTTATTTTCAGAGTAAATAAAGGACCTGATTATGATTGGCCATCCGATTCAAATATTCATTTCATTACTTAGCTAGTTTTCTCATATGATTGGCAAAACTCTTCACGAAAGAAGAATTTACAATTAATTGATTTGAGGCCACACGACAACCAATAGTACATGAGATTTTCTATCTCAAATTTTTGGTGTTCCACCACCATTCCTTACAATTTATTTCTTTAAATTTCAGTATGTTATTTATATTTATTTTTTAGAATTTACTAATCTATTTTAACTTTTAACATTTAATTTTATTAGTTTAAAAATGATAATTACGATTAAGAAATTTTAGGATAGGATATACCATATTTTAAATTAAAATTTGGAGTTATAAATGTTAATTATGGTTTATTATGTATGTGACCCTCACATACGATAAAAAAAACTAAAAAAAACATGTATGTACAGAAAATTTATCATAAATTAATCATTTTTTAATCAAACAAGTAATCAACTTTTGATAATTTATAACATATTCACCGTCTCATTATCAATAATTCATACGCCTGCATTCTATTCTGCTCTTTCTACAAATCTCAAAAAATAGCAAAAGCTCAAAACCATGGCAGCTTATGGAGCTCTTGTTTCTCTTAAGCATATCATGGAAAACCTTGAGCTTCATCCTCACCCTCCAATATCTCTACACAAAAAACAGGCTGCATCTCTCACTCAAAATATTACTTTCTTGCAGGAGTTTCTCGAAGACTATAATCCCCAGCTTGGCTACAGCACGGAAGCAGATCCTTTCGAAGTTCGTATTGCAGATGCAGCTCACGCGGCCGAGGACTTGATCGAATCTCATATCGTGGACCGGATCTTGAATGAAGGGGGAAAAGTGAGTTCTGGTTCCTTTTATGAAGCTCTAGAGAAGGTGATTGAAGAAATGGCTTTGATTGCAAAGGAGGCCATGGCAGTAAAACATCAGCTACGTATAAAGTCAACGCCTTCGGATTCCTTGAGATCTTCTTCTTCGATTGCGCACAAGAGTAGCATGGTGGGTGTTGACGACGTCTTGCTTGAGTTGAAGGATAAGCTCACCTCCTATTGCCGTGATCTACAAATCATTCCGATTGTAGGAATGGGCGGGACAGGTAAGACTACTCTCGCTACAAACATTTATCAAGACCGTTTTATTAAGGAGCGTTTTGATGTTTGTGCTTGGACTACTATATCTCAAGAATTTAGGATACGAGAATTTTTTGTAGAAGTTCTTTCTCAGTTAGATAGTGAAGTTGATCACCATTTGACTGATGATGAATTAGGTGTAGAGTTATATAAAGATCTCTATGGTAGAAAGTATCTGATTATAATGGACGATATGTGGAGCATTCATGCATGGGACAGAGTTAGGAATTTCTTTCCGGACACTAAGGATGGTAGCAGAATAATCGTGACTACTAGGCTATTGAATTTAGCTAATAAATTATCTTGCTTCGGTAGTATTGAGATGGAACTTTTGGATGAAGCTGATAGTTGGGATCTCCTCTCCAAAATTGTGTTTGGGGGAGAAAGTTGCCCTCTTGAATTGGAGAAAATCGGGAAAAGAATTGGAAAAAATTGCAAAGGACTTCCACTTTCAATTGTTGTAGTTGGAGGACTTTTGGCCAAATCCAAACCTACAAGACAATTTTGGGAATACATAGAGGAAAACATAAATTCAGTAGTGAATTTAGAAGATGACGAACGTTGCTTGAAAATACTATACTTGAGCTATAAGCAACTGCCTGTTCATCTGAAACCATGTTTTCTCTATACGGGATTCTTTTCCAAAAAATTGATTCATATCTCAAGGCTAGTTAAATTATGGGTTGCCGAAGGATTTCTGAAACCAATAACCGGAAAAAGCTTAGAAGAGGTAGCAAGAGTGTACATAAAGGAGCTCACTGATAGAAATCTCGTTCTAATTCATAAGATGGGGTGCACCGGAAACATAAAAGAGTGCAAAATTCATGACTTGTTGAGAGACATGTGCTTAAGAGAAGCTCAGAAGGAAAGGTTTTATAGTGTCGTTTCAAGATACTTAATCCCTCAACAGATAGAATATGCTGCCCAACGCCGCATTGTTATCTCTAGTAATGAAGCCATGAATGCCTTGACGTCCTCTAACTCACTAGCTCGTTCTTTGATATGGGATCTTGAATACCAAGCACTACCACCGCAGAGTTTCAAGTTGGTAAGAATATTGGAATCACGTGGAACGGAATCACGTAGAAGGCAATCCCCTGCTCAGGCAGAATTCTTAAAAGACTTGTCTCAATTGGTTAACTCAAGGTTCCTTGAAATCTCAGCTATATCATCATGGTGCAAATTCCCTTCTTCGATCTGGCTATTTTGGAATCTTCAAACTTTAGTTGTTGGCCATACTTGGGAGGTTACTGCGCCGGTTGATATATGGTATATGCCTCACATTAGGCATATCAAGTTCCACTTCCTCCATTTCCGAGATCCTCCGACCAGCCAAGATGGCAATAATGTTCTGAAAAGTCTGCAGACGCTGGGGACAGTGAAGTATTTCGAGTGTAGCGAACAAGTGGTTAAGAGAATTCCAAACATCAAAAAGTTGCAAATATTTTATGAGGGATTTCATGACAGGTATTGTCTGAGCAATCTTGGTCGTCTAGATAAACTCGAGTCCTTGAAATGCCAATTTACTGAAGTGATCAGTGCAAGTGTAATTAACTTTCCGCATTCGCTCAAGAAATTGACTCTAAGTATGCGGAGATCCCAACGTTGGGAAGGGATATTGGATAAGATAGGTGTGTTTCCCCTTCTTGAGAAGCTCCATCTGGAATCGGGGCGGTTTAAAGAAAAAAAGTGGGAAACAACTGAAGGCCGATTCCCCAGTCTTAAATTCTTGCTTCTTCGAGAATGTAATGGTCTATGCCACTGGACAATAGATAGCTCCCACTTTCCATGCCTTGAGCACCTTGTTCTTGATCGAGCAAATAATCTAAGGGAGATCCCTTCAGATTTTGCAGAAATACAGACACTTAGCCGAATTGATGTGGAATATTGTAGCGTTTCTGTTGTTGAATCTGCAAAAAGAATACTAGAGCAACAAGAGGAATTATACGGGGAAGAAGAAGCAGCCCTTCAAGTTCTAGTTACGCTCTCAAGCAGCAAAAAGACAGCAGTAGAGAGCTTGGCCACTCCTAACTTTTGTTTTAAATGGTCCAACGCCTAAGAGCATATTAAGGAATCACGAGGGGAAGTCAGCCTTCAAGTCTCATAAAAAAAAACAAAGCACGCGAAAGTTTGGCAAGTCTAACTCTCGTGTGTTGAATGCTCGGAGTAACTAAGGTACTATCATTTTGATTGATTCTACTTTTCACATTCTGTTTCCTCTGGTTCTTGAGTGATACTCGACTGAATCTAAACTTTCTTCTGCCAGTATTCATACCAATACTATTCACCAAAGAAGAGGAAGTTTATGGAGCTTCAGATGATGTAGAAGAGAAGTTGCAGTGGTCTAAAATTAAATGGTTTTTCTCAGCTGCAACATAACCAATTTTTGCATATACAGCATGCATAATTTTGGGCTTGTAACTGTATTCTTCTTGCTTTGTTTACTTTGCTTTCAACTTATCATAGATAATCTTCGGCTTCATCCTCACCCTCCTATTTCTTTCAAGACTGCTATGGCTATAGTTACAGCAATAATTTAGTTGGTATTGTATTTGTATGGTATAGACTTCATTTCTGAATTCTGATATATGATTGATAGGCTTCAAGTGTGTAGGCTATGTATGACACAAATATATATTAATCCATTTTTTTTCCTTATGATTCGAGTTAAACTATGGGCTGCTGAGGGATTTCTGAAACCAATAAGTGGTAAAAGCTTGGAAGTAGTTGCTAAAGAGTATCTAAAAGACCTTATTGATAGAAATCTGGTTTTAGTCGATGAGTTGGGTTGCACTGGAAATATCAAATTCTGCAATATTCATGATCTACTGAGGGACCTTTGCTTGAGAGAAGCTCAAAAGGAGGGGTTTTATGATGTCATAAGGCAACGTGGTTCCAACTCTCCGCATAGCATTCTCTCCCAACGCCGCTTTGTTATTCTTGAAAAGGTTTCATCAGAGAAGAACATAATCGATCACTTGCAGTCGTTGTCATGTGTCTGGTCTGTGCTATGTGATAATAAAGCAGTTGCACAATCTCTTAATTTTCGAGTTTTGAGGATGTTGAAACTGCATGATAGAGATTCGGGACGCATGGACTACATGTTTTTCCTAGAAAGTATGTTCCGTTCTGTTATCCTGCGGTACCTTGCTGTCAAAGCTAGTTCTGGTTCGGTGTTTCCTTCTTCAGCCAGCCTTCTTTGGAATCTACAGACATTAATCGTTTACAGCTATGGCGACAATTTCGTTACTGCACCTGTTGAGATTTGGAACATGCCTCAACTTAGGCACATCGATTTCTGTAACGGAATCTATCTCCCTGATCCTCCGAGTGGCAAAAACGACAACGGTGAAGATGGCATTGTTTTGCAGAACCTACAAACGCTCACAACAGTGAGTAATTTCAACTGCAGTGAAGAGGTGGTTAAGAGGATTCCCAATATCAAGAAATTGGGTGTAGAATTCAGGGGAGTTGAAGAAAGGTCACCTTACAGCTTCGACAATCTTTAGCGTTTAGATAAACTCGAGTCCTTTTACTGTCACTCTTGTCCCTTACCCCCTCCAAGCGGAACTGATTATTTGCAGACTCTCAACTTCCCACGCTCGCTCAAGAAGTTGTGTATCTTTACCAATCACGTGCACTGGGATGACTTGTTGGAAAAGATGGTTCGTTACCCTTACTTGAGAAGCTTACACTCATGTACGGATGCTTTAAATCACGTGAGTGGGAAACAATTAACGGGCAGTTCCCTAACTTGAAATCCTTAGTGTTGCGCGGCTGTGATGATCTGGAACACTTGACAACAGAAAACTCACACTTTCCTCGCCTTGAGTATTTCCACCTCGAAGGATTGGAAGAACTGAAGGAGATTCCTTCTGATATTGGAGATATACCAACTCTCAAGTTGATTGAGTTGATACAATGCAGTGATCTCATAGTTATTTCAGCTAGAAGGATACTTGATGAGCGAGAGGAACTTGGAGAAGAAGGCCTTCGAGTTAGAGTTTCGTTGATTGGGAAGAATCAAGCAGTGGAGGATTTGGCAAGTCCTTATTTTCAAGTTGAGTGTGATTAAGAATTGTTGCAAGAAGTGTTCAGAGTGAATGGCGCCATTTTCTATACGTTCCTCTTCTCCATCGATTTCCTTTCCATTACGAGTCCTGTTTTGTTTTTTCAATGGAATGCTTTTGCTGTAAATTTGGCAAAATCATGGAATATTGTACTTCCTCCGTTTATTCCGAAGTGACACATTTCTATATTTAATACTTTACATATTGAGGAGTAAACGGGGGAGTAGCAGTATAGAAGAATGTTTGTGATCATTTTTAATCCTTTTGACTCGTCATTTAATTTCATTTAAATTTGATAATGAAGGATATATACACGCTTCCTTGCCATGCAAAACACGAGTTTGATGATGTTTAAAGAAAAAAAAAAAGAAATGAAGTAGAGGAGAAAAAGTTCGGTAACTTAACTTCATTAGCTGACTTTCTTCATATAATTGACCGTAACTAATTACAACAGTCAACTCTTTCATATTTCTCCCCCAAATAAAACTACTTTCTCTTCTACGGCGGCGCCGCCGCTGCCAACGCCACCGCCCATTTCTCGGTGAAGTGCCAGAGATGGCGGCGTATGCAGCTCTAGTTTCACTTTCTCAAATTATAAATCAGATCCAGCACCATCGTCCTCACCCTCCAATTTTTCTGGAGAAAGAACAAACCGAATCTCTCGCTGCAAATATCAACTTTCTCCAGAAATTCCTTGAAGACTACACTTCCCATGTCGGCTACAGCAAAGAAGCCGATGCCTTGGAGCGTCGGATCGCGGAGGCGGCCTATACGGCTGAAGATATAATCGAATCCCAAATCGTCGATCAAATTCTTGTTGGGTCCACATCTCAAGGTAGAAAGAGAATCAGCTCCCTCGAATTGCATCAAGGTCTAGAGAAGGTGATGGAAGATATGGATCTGATCAAGAAAGATGTCATTCAGATTCAAGAAAAGATGGGAGTCCAAAATAAGCTGGAAAGGAGCTCGCCTAGATCTTCTTCAACTCGGAAAAATGTCGTCACGGCGGTGGGTCTCGACGACGTCGTATACGAGGTGACAGACCGGCTCGCCGGAGGGGAAACTGGCCTGCAGATCATTCCGATCGTGGGCATGGGAGGAATTGGTAAGACGACTCTTGCCAGAACTGTTTATTCAAAGCCAGTTATTAAGCATTACTTTGATATTTGTGCTTGGGCTACGGTTTCTCAAGAGTACAATGTTAAAGAAATTTTAACCCAAGTTTTTAACCAAGATAGTAGGAAAGGGAGGGGGGATTTCAGTGATATGAGTGTAGATGATTTAGGAGAAATGCTGTATAAACATTTGTCAGGTAGGAGGTATCTGATCGTAATGGATGATATATGGAATATCGAGGCATGGTACAGGATAAAATTCTTCTTTCCCGATTATAGGAATGGCAGTCGGATAATAGTAACAACTAGGCTGTCGAACTTGGCTTCACAATTGAATGCTTTGGATGGTTTTGAGATGAAATTTCTTGATGAGTTTAATAGTTGGAATCTGTTCTCCAAGACTGTGTTTGGAGAAGAAAGCTGCCCTCTTGAGCTAGAGGAAATCGGGAAGAAGATTGTGAAGAACTGTAGAGGTCTTCCTTTGTCACTTGTTGTGATTGGAGGATTTTTGGCGAAGTCCGAACATTCAAGAGAATCTTGGGAATATGTAGAAGGGAACTTAAATTCAATTGTAAATTCTGATGATGATGAAAGTTGTCTGAAAATATTGCATATGAGCTATAACCAACTGCCGGTTCATCTAAAGCCGTGCTTTCTTTATATGGGAGTTTTTCCGGAGGATGATATGATTCGTGTTGCACTGATTGTTAAACTATGGGCTGCTGAAGGATTTTTGAAACCAATAAATGGCAAAAGTTCGGAAGTAGTTGCTAAAGAGTATCTAAAAGACCTTATTGATAGAAATCTGGTTTTAGTCGATGAGTTGGGGAGAACTGGAAATATCAAATTCTGTAATATTCATGATCTACTGAGAGACCTTTGCTTGAGAGAAGCTCAAAAGGAGGGGTTTTACGATGTCGTAAGGCAACGTGGTTCCAACTCTCTGCATAGCATACTTTGCCAACGCCGCATTGTAATTCCTGAAAAGCTTCCATCGGAGAAGGATGTAAGCAATCACTTGCAGTCGTTGTCACATGTCCGGTCTGTGATATGTGATAATGAGGAGGTTGCAAAGTCGCTTGATTTTCGAGTTTTGAGGATGTTGAAGCTGCATGATATTGACGCAGTAAGCATTGAAGGCAGGTTTTTCCTAGAAAGCATGTTCAAATTTGTTAACATGCGATATCTTGCTCTTAAGGCTTGTTCTGGTTCAATATTTCCTTCTTCAGCCAGTCTTCTTTGGAATCTACAAACGATTATTGTTTACGGTTATGGCAGCAATTTTATTACTGCACCTGTTGAAATTTGGAACATGCCTCAGCTTAGGCACATTGATTTCAGCAAAGGGATCTGTCTTCCGAATCCTCCGAGTGGCAAGATTGAAGATGCCATTGTTTTGCAGAACCTACAAACTCTCACAACAGTGTTTGAATTTGACTGCAGCGAAGAGGTGGTTAAGAGAATTCCCAATATCAAGAAATTGGGTGTAGAATTCAGGAAAGCTGAAAGAAGCTTTGACAATCTTTATCGTTTAACTAAACTCGAGTCCTTCTGCTGTGACTCTTGTGCCTTACCCCGTCCAAGTGGAACCGATTATTTGCAAACCCTTACCTTCCCACACTCGCTCAAGAAGTTGTATCTCATTACCTCTTATGTGCATTGGGAAGACTTGTTGGAAAAGATGGGTTCGTTGCCCTTACTTGAGAAGCTCAGGCTCAGGTATGGACGCTTTAAATCACGCAAGTGGGAAACAATTGGCGGGCAGTTCCCTAATCTGAAATTCTTACATTTGGATTGCTGTGATGATTTGGAACACTTGACAATAGAAAGCTCGCACTTTCCGCGCCTTGAGTATTTCTGCCTCGAAGGATTGGAAGAACTGAAGGAGATTCCTTCTGATATTGGAGATATACCAACTCTCAAGTTGATTCGGTTGATACACTGCAGTGATCCCTTGGTCATTTCAGCTAGAAGGATACTAGATGAGCGAGAGGAACTCGGGGAAGAAGGCCTCCTAGTTAGAGTTTCGTTCAAGAGGAAGAATCAAGCAATGGAGGATTTGGCTGGTCCTTATTTTCAAGTTGAATACGATTAAGAAATTACAAGTGTTCTGGACGCCATTTTCTGTACGGTTGTCGTTTGCTCTATGTGCCTCATTTACGAGTTCAATATTAAATTTGTTTTGTTTCTTTTTTTCAATGGAATATTTTTTCCTGAAAATCTTTCCGAATGCAAAATCACCGAATATAGCATTGTCGTTCTTGAAAGGCTCTCAGAAGAGAAGAATGTTTGGGACCAGTTGCAATCCTTCTAGAAAAGAATGTTTGGGATCGGTTGCTATCCTTTTTTACTCATCCATTCTTTTAAATTTTGATAATGAAGGAGTGTCCCCTTTGCTCAATTTTCAACTTTTGAGGATTTTGAATGTATATGATATAGATATGAGGAGACAATGGAAAATAAACGTTTCATACCAAGTACATTTCAGCTTGTTACCTCATGATACCTTGCTGTTAGAGCTTGTTTGGGTTCTGAATTTCCTTCTTCATTCTACCTCCTTTGAAATCTACTAATAAACGTTGATTTTTTGCAGTTACCACGACAGTTCTCTTACTTCTCCTGTCGAAATTTGTAGCATGACATGCCTCGACTCAGGCATGTTGAGTTCTATATGATGGAATCTATCTTCCAAATCCTCCAACTAGCAAGAATGATGTTGAAGATGATGTCGTTTTGAGGAACCTATGCAAGCTCTCATCAGCGACAAATTTCAAGTGCGGAGAGAATTCCCAATATCACAAAATTTTACCTTCATGAACAGATGAACTTCAATATATAACTTCTCGATGAACTTTTAATCTTCAAAAGTGGAACTTTTATTCCTATCCCAGCAATCTTTATCTTCTCGATGAACTTTTAATCTCCAAGTGGAACTGGTTTTCTGTTGAATCTTACCTTCATGAACAGATGAACTTCAATATATAACTTCTTCCTAATTTTTAAGTACTTGTATTAGATGCATATCATGCAAAGTTTTGGGCTTGTAACTAGACTCACACTATGCACTCTGTCTTGTCTAACTCTTATCTTAACTATGTCTTTCAATGAAACCATCTTGCTCCCTCTGCTATATATTCAATTTCTTTGTTTGGTTACAATGTTTAAAATGTGGTTCACTTTTACCATAAATGTATACGTGAAAGAAATTACAACAGCATAAGCAATTGCAAGATTATATGATGCAATGTTTTTGGCATGATTTATCTGCAGTGTGAACTCTAAAATGCATCTTTGTTCTTAATTTTGTAATTTGTCATTTTATTTTACATTTTCAGCATAATTTCATGATAGGATTTCTCATTTAAAAGTATGAAATGAAAGATAAACTATATTCGAAATTAATGTAGAATAACTTTATGAGCAAATACGTGGCCCAGCGTTTCAGTGTTTTCTCAAAATTTAATTATTATTACAAGAATATAATATTGGAATGGGGAGCATTGCTGCCCCAGTCGCTGTCTCTTTTAGAAAGTGATGGATGCTAGTTGTAAAAAGAGACACTAAAGTTTTCAATAATTGAAGTAGATTGACAAGAATACATAGCCAGATTTTGAAAATTCAGACTCACAGTTCCATTTTCATTCACTTATTCTACCTTTCCATGCATTTCCAAAGAAAATAATACAACCATGGCGGCTTATGCAGCTTTGGTTTCTGTTATTCATATCATAGATAACCTTCGGCTTCATCCTCGCCCTCCTATCTCTCTCCACAAAGTACAGGTCGAGTCTCTCATTGCACAGGTTAATCTTCTGCTGGAATTTCTCGAAGGCTATAATTCCCATCTTGGCTACTATACTGAAGCAGATCCTTTGGAGAGCCGCATTGCAGATGCAGCTTATGCGTCTGAAGACGTGATTGAATCCCATATCGTGGATCAGATCTCAAACCATGGGGAAAATATCAGCTCCGACAGCTTGTATGAAGCTCTAGAGAAGGTGATACAAGATATGGCTTCTATCGGAAAAGAGGCCATGCAAATGCAAGTGAGAGGGAGAGTCCAGAATCAGGTGCACACAAAGTCAACGCCTCCTGATTCCTTTACATTATCATCTTCTTCTTCGACGCAAGAGAAGAGTATGTTGGTGGGTGTTGATGATGTCTTGCTTGAAATGAAGCATAATGTTATAACGGATTAGGAATATTGAGCAATAAAATTGAAACAGAAACGTAAAGAAGACACAGATTTACGTGGTTCACCAATTGGCTACATCCACGGGCAGAAGGGAGAACAGATTTTATTCAGAGGCTAGGTTTTCAGATTACAGACACAGCTCTCAAAGACCATATATATAGTACTAAGAGAATACATCAGATGGGCTAAACCTAATAAGACTATGAAGGCCCACAAACAGATTCAAGACATATTAACAAATCTCCACCTTGACTTGAATCATCCTTGCAGATGCATCATTATAATGCCAGATGAACAGACCCTCCTTTCTGTCTCAGATTTGCCCCATATTGGGCAACTAACAACTTGTACTTGTCATGGTAGTACCTTGCAAAATATACAAAGTACCACGTTTCAAGCCTCTCAAAACCACCTTTGAACCTTGATAGACATGCATTTCTCCACCTTCACCTTTGAAACTGAAACCTTTGCTGTCAAGAAGACTCAATGATATCAGATTCTTCGTCATCTGTGGAACATGCTTGACTTCATTCAAGGAGCAGAATACTCCATCATGAGTCCTTATCCTGATCGAGCCAATTCCAACAACCTTACAAACAGCACTGTCGGCCATGGAAACGTTGCCTCCATCTATCTACTTGTAAGTTAAGAAATACTCCCTGTTAGGACAGAGATGGTATGATGCCCCGGAATCTAGAACCCACACATCATTACGATTGTCTGTTCACCTGCAACCAAGACCAGATCTTCTTCAGAATTCGTATCCTCAGCTTATCCCACAGTTGCAGAGCCGTCGGCACCCTCTTTCTTCTCACACTGCTTCTTCTTCTTCGGACAGTCATTCTTCCAGTGACCCGGTTCTTTGCAGTAATTGCAGATGTCTTCAGGTTTGGGACCTTTAAAACCTTTATAGTTCGACTTCTTTTGTCCCTTACCCGTAACATACAGCCCCGATGTCTAATTTTCTGTGGCAGAGCCAATTGCCTGATGACGATCTTCTCTACTGTGGAGAGCAGATCGAACTTCTTCCAAAGACATATTATCTTTCCCAGTAATAAAGGATTCAACAAAATTCTCATACAACTCTCGCTATGAACATTTATCAGGACTGTCTTGTTAAGGAGCATTTTCATATTTGTGCTTGGGCTACCGTCTCTCAAGAGTATAGCATTCGGGAAATCCTCATACAACTTCTTAGCTCTCTATTCAAAGGCGTTAGTCAAGATTTGAGTGAGGGTGCATTAGGAGAAATATTGCATAAATATCTGTTTGGTAGAAAATACCTTATTATAATGGATGATATATGGAATACTGATGCATGGGATGGAGTTAAGAGGTTTTTTGCCAGATAACAAAAATGGTAGCAGGATAATAATAACTACTAGGCTATCAAATTTGGCTTCTGAATCAGGTGGCTCTAATAGCCTAGGGATGAGACTTTTAAGTGAGGATGATAGTGTGGACCTGCTCTGATAGTTGAGACCTGCTCTCCAAAACCGTGTTTGGGGAAAAAGGTTGCCCTTCTGAATTGAGGATCATTGGGAAGAAAATAGGAAGGGGTTGCAAAGGACTTCCATTGTCGATTGTCGTGGTTGGAGGACTTTAAGCCAAGTCTAAACATACAAGAGAACTTTGGGAATACATAGAGGAAAACTTAAATTCAATAGCGAATTTAGAGGACAATGAGCGTTGCTTAATAATATTACACATGAGCTATAAGGAATTGTCTGTTCATTTGAAATCATGTTTTCTCTATATGGGCGTCTTTCCTGAATATGAGGCGATTCAAATCACAAGGCTCATTAAGCTATGGGTAGCTGAAGGATTTTGATAGGATGTGGCCCAGAAGAAATAGAAGTGAAGCCCAATATCAAGCCCAAGAGAAATTAGGGTTAGGGTTATTTAAATCATCTATAAATAGAGGAAAGAAACCTTGTAAAAGGGGACGGCAAGTATTCGAATAAAATTCATACTCTTGCTCCGTGGATGTAGATCTCACAAAAGATCGAACCACGTAATTTTCTGGTGTTCTTTTACATTCTCTCTACGCTATTTAATTTCCCCAAGAAAATCAAGATCCAACACTGGCGCCGTCTGTGGGAAACGATTATTTTGTGTTTGAGATCGAAAATTTTCTGGGAAGAATTAAGCAAATGGGGGAGTGGGGCGAAAAGGACGGACATCCTAACCGCAGCACCAGCCGCGCCGCCACCGCTCCATCCTCCGCCAAACTGCACCTCCACCCGCCAAGCTGCATCACCACTATCGAAGGGACTAGCGGAAACTCATGCTACAGCAGACCCCCAGATCTGCGACCCCCATACGCCGGCAATGCGCTGCAGACACAGTAGCAGACGCTGAAGCAGCAGTGGCGGACGGGGTTGCTGTACGCAGCCCAGCAGCACCCACCCCGCCGAGCTCCTCCGTCGGGCTCCTTGCTGAGCTGCACTCGATGAAACTGCACCAGCAACACCTCTATGCCGCACTGCAGCCACCAGCAGCAAAGCGCGCAGCGGATCCTCCACGAGTTCGCACGGCGGTGCAGGACGCCGTCGTCGAGGCTGTGGCAGGTGGCGAACGAGCTGCAGCACTTCCCCGAGCTGCCGCACCTACCCCGCCGAGCTGCACTAGCAGCACCTCCTTGCCGAGCTTCACTCGACAAGCTGCAGCCAAGCTCTCCGCCAAGCAGCAGACCGAGCTCCCGCCGACGTTGCCGCAGCCCCGATGCCGAGCTGCTCTGACGAGCTGCAGCACTTGCAGCTCTCCGCTAAGCAGCAGGCCGTGGACACCCGCCCCCGTCGAACCGCACCTGCAGCTCTCCTCCGAGCCGCCGAGCTGCCGAGCTGCAGCACCAACGTTGATCTTCGGCGCAGCACCACCAAGCTGCACCTGCGTGGGCCGACGTCGCCGCAGCAGCATCCGGCCGAACTGAAGCTCTCCTCCGAGCCGCCGAGCTGCGTCACCTCCAGGCCGAACTGCGAACCGACATCGCAGCAGCCCCGCCGAGCTCGAAGCCGAGCTCCAGGCTGAGCTGCGAGCTGATGTCGCCGCAGCACCGCCGAGCTGCAAGACGAGCTCCGAGCTGAGCTCCTCCGCCAAGCTCCCCGCCGAGCCCCCACCGGCGAGCTGCAGCACCTCCTTGCCGAGTTGCACTCGACGAGCGCGACGCTGCACCTCCGCCAAGCAGCAGACCGACGTCGCACCTGCAGCCCCGACGTCGCCGCAGCAGCATCCGGCCGAACTGAAGCTCTCCTCCGAGCCTCCGAGCTGCCGAGCTGCGTCACCTCCAGGCCGAGCTGCGAACCGACATCGCAGCAGCCCCGCCGAGCTCGCCGCCGAGCTCCAGGCTGAGCTGCGAGCTGATGTCGCCGCAGCGCACCGCGACACCTCCGACGAGCACCTCCGCTAAGCAGCAGGCCGAACTCACCCGCGCCATGCGCGACGCCACACCTGCAGCTGCATGCAGAGCTCGCCCACGCCGAGTTGCCGACTCCGAGCTGCCGAGTACGCCGAGTCAGCAGCACCACCGATCTGCACTCAACGAGCTACAGCCACCTCCAGGCCTGGCTGCGAGCCGACGTCGCTACGCCGCGCCAGGCTGTAGCCGGGAAGCAGCACCTCCATGCCGAGCTTCACTCACGAAGTCGAAGGCGACGACGTCATGAACGCCGGGCTGTAGCCGAGAAGCAACACCTTCATGCCGAGCTTCACTCACGAAGTCGAAGGCGACGACGTCATGAACGCCGAGCTGTCGTGATGAAGGGCAGCCGAGCTGCACCGATGTCGAGCTCGTGCTTCGACCGACTCCGTCGTATAAGTGCCGAGCTGCACTCGACGAGCCGCAACCAAGTGCTCTCAAAAGCCAATCCTCGTCTCACGACGAGCTGCAAGCCGACGTCGCCGAAGCACCGCCGAACTCCCCATCGAGCTGCAAGCCGACGTCGCCGAAGCATCGCCAATCTGCGCTTTGCAACCTTTCGAAATTCCGGAAATTAAATTTCCGATGAATTTTCTACACAGCAATTTAATCGGAACTCCCCATCGAGCTGCAAGCCGACCCCAGCCAGGGGCTCTGCCCCTTGGACCCCGCTATCGAGGGCGCTGCCCCCGAACCCCCGCCATGCCGACGTCGTCGCTGAGGCACCACCGAGCACCGAGCTAACATTGCCACGAAGCTTCTACATCGAAGCATGACGCCGACCTCTCAACGCCGACTCATCAAGAAAAGCCCCGAGAATGTCTTCTCGCGAAAGGTCAATTCTTAATTCTAATTTCTTTTATTAGTTATATATATATATATATATATATATGTATGTATATATATATATATATACTAAAGCCAATCCTCGTCTCACAACGAGAAAGAGCTACCTAAAATTTAAACGCGCGTAGGGAGACCACTCCTATCGATAAATTCGACAAACAAGGAACACGTAAGCCAAAACTTATTCTTTAAACGAAGTGGCTACGAAGGCCAAAACTTCGTCTCTAGACGAAGTGGCTAATCGAAAGCCGAAACTTCATCTCTAGATGAAGTGGCTAATCGAAAGCCGAAACTTCATCTCTAGATGAAGTGGCTAATCGAAAGCCGAAACTTCATCTTTAGACGAAGTGGCTAATCGAAAGCCGAAACTTCGTCTCTAGATGAAGTGGCTAATCGAAAGCCGAAACTTCGTCTGTAGATGAAGTGGCTAATCGAAAGCCGGAACTTCGTCTTTAGATGAAATGGCTAATCGAAAGCCGGAACTTCGTCTCTAGATGAAATGACTAATCGAAAGCCGGAACTTCGTCTCTAGATGAAGTGGCTAATCGAAAGCCGGAACTTCATCTCTAGACGAAGTGGCTAATCGAAAGCCGGAACTTCATCTCTAGACGAAGTGGCTAATCGAAAGCCGGAACTTCGTCTCTAGACGAAGTGGCTAATCGAAAGCCGAAACCTCGTCTTTAGATGAGGTGGCTATTTTAAAGCCAAAACTTCATCTTTAGACGAAGTGGCTATTTGAAAATCGAAACTTCATCTTCGAACGAAGTGGTTAACTTAAAGCCAAAACTTCATCTTCGAATGAAGTGGTTAACTTAAAACCAAAATTTCGTCATCAAATGAAGTGGCTATTTCAAAACCGAAACTTCGTCTTCGAACGAAGTGGTTAACTTTAAGCCAAAACTTCGCCTTACAACGGAGTAGAGCTATTTAAAAGCCTAAACTCGTCTAAGACGAGTACGAGCTAGCATTTCGACTTCATCGAAATTCCAATTTCGATGGGGCAAGGCAATTCAAGTTCGACCTCAAATCACACCCTCACTTCTATGTCTTTTTGGGGAGGGATGTGATAGAATGTGGCCCAGAAGAAATAGAAGTGAAGCCCAATATCAAGCCCAAGAGAAATTAGGGTTAGGGTTATTTAAATCATCTATAAATAGAAGAAAGAAACCTTGTAAAAGGGGACGGCAAGTATTCGAATAAAATTCATACTCTTGCTCCGTGGATGTAGATCTCACAAAAGATCGAACCACGTAATTTTCTGGTGTTCTTTTACATTCTCTCTACGCTATTTAATTTCCCCAAGAAAATCAAGATCCAACAGATTTCTAAAACCAGTAACAGAGAAAAGCGTAGAAGAGGTAGCAAGAGAGTATTTAACGGACCTTGTTGATAGAAATTTGGTTTTAATTGATAAGATAGGGAGTTCCGGAAACATAAAAAAGTGCAAAGTTCATGATTTGTTGAGAGACTTGTGCTCGAGAGAAGCTCAAAAACAACGGTTTTATATTGTAGCAAAATCAACTACTCTTGAAGGGATTGTAAATGAGCAACGCCGCATTGTTATAAAGGCCTTGTCATCTATGTCGCTAGCTCGTTCTTTGTTGTGGGATCGTGACGAGAAATATCTACCACCTCTTAGTTTCAAGTTATTAAGGACATTGGGTTCTTCTACATTCTTTTCCCCTTTAGATGCAGATTTCCTAAGTAACACTCACGGTACCTTGCTATCTCGGCCCACCCAAGGGACGAATTCCCTTCCTCGATCTGGCTATATTGGAACCTACAGACGCTGATTTTTGGCCGAGATGATTTTGTTTTGGGAAATCTGCAAACGTTGGAGAGAATAGTGAATTTCAAGTGTAGTGAACAAGTTGTTACGAGAATTCCCAATATCAAAAAATTGAAGATATCTTATATTGAGGGAGTTGATGATGACATGTATTGTCTGAGCAATCTTGATAGTCTAGGTACACTTGAGTACTTGACATGCACCTTTGATGAAGTGATGAATCCAAGTAGACCCGATTCCCTACGGAGCCTTATTAACTTTCCACATTCGCTAAAGTGGTTGAGCCTACGAATCCATGAATCACAATGTTGGGAAGACATATTGGATAAGATAGGCGCTTTGCCTCTGCTTCAGAAGCTCAAACTCTCTTCGGGGACCTTCAAAGAAAGGCATTGGAAAACAAGGAAGGCGAGGGCCAGTTCCGCAGACTCAAATTCTTGTCTCTTGGCCAATGCAATGGTCTACAATTCTGGACAGCGGAAAGCTCCCACTTTCCATGCCTTGAACACCTTCTTCTTGTTCAAGTGGAGGAGCTCGAGGAGATCCCTTTAGATTTTGCAGAAATATCGACACTTAGTGCTCGTTTGGTTCAAGTTGGGTAACGGAAACGGAATGGAATCAAGTCAAGTAAGGGAATAGTAATGATAATGGTTATTTTTATTGAGTGTTTGATTCAATATTAGAGAGTTCGACCAGTCCTAACTTTCATTGTAGAATCGGTTTAGGTTGATTCGGTTTTTTACTTTCATTTCTGATATTTTTGATCGATGTATCAAGTGTGCAGAATGATGAATCCATTCATGCATGGCAGCTGCTTCTCTTCTATTTATATTTTCCTTCTTTCTTTTTGAATTCTCATCTCCTGTATTTGACTCTAGCTATGTTCCAGCAGTTATTTTCAGTCTCGTAAATTATTTAAATGCCACTTCTCATTTTAGGGTGCGTCGGGCAAAAGAAAAAATTTCTACTATTTTTCTTTGTTCTCTCTCTCTTTTCCACATATGATAAATTAATTTTTTTAATAATAATATACTATAGTTTTAGATTTATCAACTTCAATTAATATACTAACTAGTAGAAGAAAAATTAAATAAAAAAAATTATATACCTTAATTGGATTAATGAACCCTAAAAATAATTACTATAAAATAAAATAAAATAATTATTAATTAAAATTGTTGGATAAAAATTTGGACACAATTGAAATACCAAAATTGAAGATACCAAGTTGAGTATGATTAAGTAGTTTCAAGCATTTTGTCGAACAAGTTCAGGCCTCAACAATGGTCACTTCTCTTTCACCTCATGCTGATTTGGCAGTTGGTTGTGTTACGTTAAAGCCCATCTCATGTTAATATCAAACCCATACTGGACAAGACTGAGATGTATAGCTGAGGAAACGTTGGGCTTAAAGTAGAATAATATGATTTTTTTTAACTTAGAAATTTAATAAAAAAAAAGCCCAGTTTGTTAGTTTAAATTGGGCCTAAAGTAGAATATTGGCATGGCCTATTAACCGGTGATTCTATTTATAACCTCATTTTTACTTTCTATATTTAACAAAATACTTGACTTAACTTTTCGAGGACTGGAGTTAAGGCATTCTTGATTAATAGTGTAGTTGGAAATAGTTATTATATGTGTTGATTAATGAACTATACTTAAAATTTATTTTTCATTTAATCATAAATTTCAGAATTAATTTTTTTCGCAAAATTATTAATATAGCAAAAAGCTGCAAGTTTGTAATTCAATATGTTAAGATTTAAATGTGATTTTTAATTTATAAAAATGATAAAGTTTTTTTTTTTTTTTTTTCAATTACCCCATAAAATAGTAGAGGGTTAACGTGGTGGCAGAATTAGTGCGCATGGCATACTTATAATTTGATGCTTATGCACATAGTTGCATACATTTCAAATTGTCATATTATATTATTCCCCTTGCAAAAGAACTGTATTGTACATCTATATTTAATTAGTGATATTGCAACAACCCTTTTTTCCTTGTAGTCTTTCATTTAGATCAGAGTTTGAGAACTCTGCAACCATATTCAATACTTGCTGCATTCTCAAAAATTAATACAGCACAAATTCAAAATCATGGCTGCTTATGGAGCTCTGGTTTCTCTTATGCATATCATAGAAAACCTTCAGCTTCATCCTCACCCTCCGATCTCTCTCCACAAAGAACAACTTTATCTCCTCACTCGAAAGGTTACTTTCCTCCAAGAATTTCTCGAACGCTACAATCCCAGCCTTGGCTACAGCACAGAAGCAGATCCTTTGGAGATTCTCATTGCGAGTGCAGCTTACGCAGCGGAAGATGCCATCGAATCTCGTATTGTGGAGCAGATCACAGATGATGGGGAAAATATGAGCTCTGATCCATTGTATGAAGCTCTAGAGAAGGTGATTGAAGACATGGTGTTGATCGAAAGAAAGGCCATGACTTCTGGGTTCCAAAATCAGCTACGTACAAAGTCAATGCCTCGAGATTCCTCCAGATCGTCATCATCATCTTCATCGATTGCCCAGAAGAGCTTGATGGTGGGTGCTGATGGTCTGTTGCTCGAAATGAAGAGCAAGCTCACTGCAGATGCCCGTGAACTACAGATCATTCCGATTGTAGGGATGGGCGGGACAAGTAAGACTACTCTCGCCATAAACTTATATCGAGACAGTCTTATTATGGAGCACTTTGATATTTGTGCTTGGGCTACCATCTCTCAAGAGTGTAGTATTCGAGAAATTCTCATACAACTTCTTACCCAAATAATTGATGATTACATTCAAGACTCCAGTGAGGGTGAATTAGGAGAAAAGTTGCATAAACACATGTATGGTAGAAGGTACATGATTATACTGGATGATATGTGAAGTTACTAATGTCCCTATTTATTTCAATGATTATTGAAGCAATATCATACTCCAATAAAATAAATTAATTCATATAATTATATAATGTAAGATGATATTTTCTTATAATAGTTTAAAAAAAGTATTATCAACAAATAATTAGAATCCACAGATATAAGAAATTAGATAAAAATATTAATGACAAAGATGAAATATTATACTTATTGATTTCTTCTTCTCAATCTTAAAGAGTAAAAGATTTAAAGTTAAATATATTCACAATTAATAAATAAATCAAACAGTTCCCATAAAGTATATCATACATACTCAAGGCTTTGATGTTTCTTGCAGTATGGTAAAGTATAATATTGAAATAAACTTAGTTATGATTAGGGCTGCAATCGAGCCGAACACCGTCGTGCTCAGGTTTGGCTCGTTTATTATCGAGTCGAGTATCGAACTTTGTTTACCGAATACTTCGAGTCTCACGAGCTTATTCGAGTCCTAATTGAGCCAAAATAGACTTTCTAAATTTGGATTTATATTTAAAATATTAACTAAGATTATTTTATTCACATTAATAAGATAATATTGATCATTTTCTATAACAAATAGAGTTAATAGGATAATTAGTACTAATCATAATATATAATACAAGTCATAATTTACTAATAATTTTATATTTTCATATTAAATTAGTTAACGAACACGTTCACGAGCTAACGAGCCGAATATTCTCGTGCTCAAGCTCGGCTCGTTTAGTTGACGAGCTTTACTAAACGATCTTGAACGAACTTTTATCGAGCCGAACTCCGAATAGCTCACGAGTAGCTCGGCTCGTTTGCAGCCCTAGTTATGATTAAATTTTCTTTAGTCAAAATCTATCATGCTTAGAAATTAACCTCCACTAGTATATTGCCTTTAACAATTAACCAAATTATTTTAGACTGACCTTAACCAACATCCAATCCATCAGAGTGAGGTATTATTCATTGACATTACGTTTTCTTCATATATATAATTGATATATTTATCTCAACATGACAAATCATTTATATGTAGAAAAAGAAATTTAGTTAAAATATTTTGTGATATTTACCATATACAAAATCTATATATAAAGCAAGTAACAAATCAATAAAAAAAAAACATAAAGAGTATAATAGGAGATGTATATTTTGTCATAAGATTCTTTTTTATATAAGTATAGATTAACTGACTTTCTTCATATAATTGACCGTAACTAATTACAAAAGTCAACTCTCTCATATTTCTCCCCCAAATAAAACTACTTTCTCCTCTACTGCGGCGCCGCCGCTGCCATTACCACCCTCTCTCGGTAAAGTGCCGGAGATGGCGGCGTATGCAGCTCTAGTCTCACTTTCTCAGCTTATAAATCAGTTACAACATCATCGTCCTCACCCTCCAATTTCTCTTGAAAAAGAACAAACTGAATCTCTCAATGCGAAGATCAACTCTCTTCAGAAATTCCTCGAAGGCTACACTTCCCATGTCGGCTACAGCAAAGAAGCAGATGGCTTGGAGCGTCGGATCGCGGAGGCGGCCTACACGGCTGAAGATATAATCGAATCCCAAATCGTCGATCAAATTCTTGTTGGGTCCACATCTCAAGGTAGAAAGAGAATCAGCTCCCTCGAATTGCATCAAGGTCTAGAGAAGGTGATGGAAGATATGGATCTGATCAAGAAAGATGTCATTCAGATTCAAGAAAAGATGGGAGTCCAAAATAAGCTGGAAAGGAGCTCGCCTAGATCTTCTTCAACTCGGAAAAATGTCGTCACGGCGGTGGGTCTCGACGACGTCGTATACGAGGTGACAGACCGGCTCGCCGGAGGGGAAACTTGCCTGCAGATCATTCCGATCGTGGGTATGGGAGGAATTGGTAAGACGACTCTTGCCAGAACTGTTTATTCAAAGCCGGTTATTAAGCATTACTTTGATATTTGTGCTTGGGCTACGGTTTCTCAAGAGTACAATGTTAAAGATATTTTAAACCAAGTTTTTAACCAAGATAGCAAGAAAGGGAAGGGGGATTTTAGTGACATGAGTGTAGATGATTTAGGAGAAATGCTGTATAAGCATTTGTCGGGTAGGAGGTATCTGATCGTAATGGATGATATATGGAATATCGAGGTGTGGTACAGGATAAAATTCTTCTTTCCTGACTATAGGAATGGTAGTCGGATAATAGTAACGACTAGGCTGTCGAACTTGGCTTCACAATTGACTGCTTTGGATTGTGTTGAGATGAAATTTCTTGATGAGTTTACTAGTTGGAATCTGTTCTCCAAGACTGTGTTCGGAGAGGAAAGCTGCCCTCTTGAGCTAGAGGAAATCGGGAAGAAGATTGTGAAGAACTGTAGAGGTCTTCCTTTATCAGTTGTTGTGATTGGGGGATTTTTGGCAAAGTCGGAACATTCAAGAGAATCTTGGGAATATGTCGAGGAGAACTTGAATTCTATTGTAAATTCTGATGATGATGGAAGTTGTCTGAAAATATTGCATATGAGCTACAATCAACTGCCGGTTTATCTAAAGCCGTGTTTTCTTTATATGGGAGTTTTTCCGGAGGATGACATGATTCGAGTTGCATTGATCGTTAAACTATGGGCTGCTGAAGGCTTTCTGAAACCAATAAATGGCAAAAGCTCGGAAGTAGTTGCTAAAGAGTATCTAAAAGACCTTATTGATAGAAATCTTGTTTTAGTCGATGAGTTAGGGCTCACCGGAAACATCAAATTCTGTAATATTCACGATCTATTGAGAGACCTTTGCTTGAGAGAAGCTCAAAAGGAGGGGTTTTATGATGCCATAAGGCAACACGGTTCCAACTTTCCACAAAGCATACTCAGGCAACGCCGCGTTGTTATTCCTCAAAGGCTTTCATCGGAGAAGGATGTAAGCCATCACTTGCAGTCGTTATCACATGTCCGATCTGTGATATGTGATAATAAAGAAGTTGCACAATCGCTTGATTTTCGAGTTTTGAGGATGTTGAAACTGCACGACAGAGATGCAACAAGCGCAGGCGACTACATGTTTTTCCTAGAGAGTATGTTGAAGTTTGTTAACCTGCGGTACCTTGCTGTCAAGGCTTGTTCTGGTTCAGTATTTCCTTCTTCAGCCAGCCTTCTTTGGAATCTACAGACATTGATTGTTTTTAGTTATGACGACAATTTCGTTACTGCACCTGTTGAAATTTGGAACATGCCTCAACTTAGGCACATTGATTTCTGTAAAGGAATCTACCTTCCTGATCCTCCAAGTGGCAAGAGCGACTGCGGTGAAGATGGCATTGTTTTGCATAACCTACAAACGCTCACAACAGTGGGTGATTTTAAATGCAGTGAAGAGGTGGTTAAGAGAACTCCCAATGTCAAGAAATTGGGTGTAGAATTCAGGGAGGTTGAAGGAAGTTCACCTTACAACTTCGAGAATCTTTATCGTCTAAATAAACTCGAGTCCTTTTACTGCCGTTCTTGTCGCTTACCTCCTCCAAGCGGAACTGATTGGTTGCGGACTCTTATCTTCCCCCGCTCGCTCAAGAAGTTGCGTATCATTGCCTTTCACGTGCACTGGGAAGACTTGTTGGAAAAGATCGGTTCGTTGCCCTTACTTGAGAAGCTCTCACTCACGTATGGATACTTTAAATCACGCAAGTGGGAAACAATTGGCGGGCAGTTCCCTAATCTGAAATTCTTACAGTTGGATTGCTGTGATGATTTGGAACACTTGACAATAGAAAGCTCCCACTTTCCGCGCCTGGAGTATTTCCTCCTCGAAGGATTGGAAGAACTGAAGGAGATTCCTTCTGATATTGGAGATATACCAACTCTCAAGTTGATTCAGTTGATACAGTGCAGTGATCCCATAGTCATTTCAGCTAGAAGGATACTAGATGAACGAGAGGAATTCGGGGAAGAAGGCCTCCGAGTTAGAGTTTCGTTCAAGAGGAAGAATCAAGCGATGGAGGATTTGGCTGGTCCTTATTTTCAAGTTGAATATGATTAAGAATTTGCAATAAGTGTTCAGAGCAAATAATGGACGATACCATTTTCTGTAAGTTTGTGGTTTATCTTCTCTATGTGCTTCATTTACGAGTTCTTGGCATCTTCAATATTAATTGTGTTTTGTTTCTTCTTTTTTTTTTCCGAATGCAAAATCACCGAATATTGCATTGTCATTCTTGAAAGGCTCTCACTAGAAAAGAATGTTTGGGATCGGTTGCTATCCTTTTTACTCATCCGTTCTTTTAAATTTTGATAATGAAGGAGTGTCCCCATTGCTCAATATTCAACTTTTGAGGATTTTGAATGTGTATGATTTAGATATGAGGAGACGATGAAAATAGGTGTTTCATACAAAGTACATTTCAGCTTGTTACTTCATGATGCCTCGCTGTCAGAGCTTGTTTGGGTTCCGAATTTCCTTCTTCATTCTACCTCCTTTGAAATCTACTAATGTTGATTTTTTTGTAGTTACTACGACAGTTCTCTTACT
This sequence comes from Mentha longifolia, assembly GCA_001642375.2. Taxonomy (NCBI): domain Eukaryota; kingdom Viridiplantae; phylum Streptophyta; class Magnoliopsida; order Lamiales; family Lamiaceae; genus Mentha; species Mentha longifolia. Next base: position 2,315,524 of record CM038116.1, read on the forward strand.
TCACCTGTCGAAATTTGCAAACTTTGGGAAATCTGCAAACTTTGGGGGTGATGAAGTGTTTCGAGTGCAGCGAACAAGTGGTTAAGAGAATTCCAAACATCAAGAAATTGCAAATATTTTACAATGGATCTCGTGACAAGTATTGTCTGAGCAATCTTTGTTGTTTGGATAAACTCGAGTCCTTGAGATGCCAATTTACGGAAGAGATCAAAGGAAGTCTAAATAGCCTTATTAACCTTCCACATTCTCTCAAGAAGTTAACCCTGACAATGGACAGATCCCAATGTTTGAAGGAGATATTGGATAAGATAGGCGCGTTGCCTCATCTTCAGAAGCTCCAACTTGAATCGGGGACCTTTGATGAAGGGAAGTGGGAAACAAATGAAGGCCGATTCCCCAGTCTTAAATTCTTGCTTCTTCGCAAATGTAGGTATCTATATCTCTGGACAGCAGAAAGCTCCCACTTTCCATGCCTCGAGCACCTTGTTCTCGATCGAGTAAGTTATCTAAAGGAGATCCCTTTAGAATTCTCAGATATATTTCAACACTTAGAGTAATTGAATTGGCTTGTTGCAGCGCATCTGCTGTGAGATCTGCTAAAAGGATATTAGAGGAACACGATGCATTATACGGGGAATCCCTATATCAGTGGGACGGAGGGAGTAGTATACTATGTGTTTCAAATGAAACCATAGTGCTCCCTTATGTTGCCAACTTAATTCTAAAATTCAGTATCCAAATAATGAATGGCAATCACTAAGTTAAATCACTACTCATTCTTAAGCAGGGGAGCTTCTGCGCGCCGCCCTCGAGAACAGACCCAAAAACATCGTCACCACGCGTAGCCGCGCCAGCTTGTTATACGTCGAATTCTCGTTCGATTCTGAGGGCAAAAGTGGCTTTTCTCCTGTTTCTACTCCTCCTTCATCCCTCTGTTCTCGGTTGGAAACAGTTCGACGAGAGAGCGATCGATTACGAGGGACAGGTTGAGACGTAGCAATGCCGCCGGTCCCCAGTTGCTGATCAATAACGCCCATCTCTTCGTCTCGGTCCTCCACGAGGAAGGAGTCGCCTGCATACCAGCAAGCAACGAAACAGTAGATTCCAACGTTCACAAAACTCGAAACAGCCAGAAAAATATAGTACTTGTCGAGGCGGCTGTCGTCGAGGCTGTCTCCGAACCATCTAAACGGCCTTCTATGGAAAGCGAGAATGCATAGTATGCTCAAGAATTTACCCACTCCCATCACGAATTCTCCAAACGGCGGCCCGAATCTGAACAAGCTCTCGAGAACCTGTGATTCGTAGAAATGTTGAAGCCCTTCTCCGGAGAGCCCTCCCATCATTCCCAGTAACAAGAACTGCGGAGTTAGCAGATAGACCCTCATGCTGCCGCCTTCTTCTTCTTCTTCCTCGTGCCGCCGGTGGGCTGCTGCGGAGTTGGCCCAGGCGGCGATGCAGCAGGGCACGCTGAGCGACATTCCGATGCCGATCCTCCACAGCTCCATCTTCTGTCTGTTGCGTAGTTTGTATATTTTCTGAATCTTATTGAGTGCGTAGCTGGATATTACTGAGACTACGGATGATGTGCATGTGAGCAGATTGGTGAGAAGGAGAACTGGCCTTAGATCATCGCCGGCGAGGCTGGTGGCTTCGTCGATAAAGAAGGTGCTTCCACAAGCAGCAACTAGGCTTAAAGTGAGGAAACACAGCCACAGCGGAAGCATCTTCATCAAACGCTTTACTTGCTTCACTTGTTCCACGTTGGGAGGTCTGATTCGCTGGCTTCCGCGCCAAATCGCCGCTCTGTCTAGCCATCTGTGTACACAGTGGTGGAGCCAGAAATTTAGATCGAAGAGTGCTTAAAATCAAAAAAAATTATATAAATAGAAGTGCTAGGACTAAATAAAATCTAAAACTAATTTTTTTTTAGTGCAATAGTATTGCATATTTTTTTGGTGGAGTGTGCTAAGTTATAATAACATAAAATAAAAAAATATTGTATATACTCGTATAAATTATTAAAAAATTAAAAAAGGAAAACAAAAACAAATGGAACAATATATTGACTAGATCCTTTATACCCTCTTTTACATATTAGTACTTAAAAAAATTATTTGAAAATAGAAGAGAGAAAAAAATGAAAATTCCCTTTTAAAATTGTTAAAAATGAAAGGGAAAAAAAAGTCTACTCTCTTTTGAATACTATCAAAAATGAAATAATCTGATTGTTAAGAAATGACAGGGAAAAAGCAAGAAATAAATAATTTTGCATAAGTAGTAGATGAAAGGGAAAAAAAAGGATAAAAGAAATGTGCATGACGAACAGATTAAATAAAAAATATCAAAAGAAATGTGATTATGAAAAAATGAATGGAAAAGAATAAATACATGTGCATAAAGTAAATGACAGGGAAAGAAATTGAAAAAAATATAGGTAAAAAATGAAAAAGAAACAAAGAAATATATATGCATAAAGAGTAGATGATGCAAAAATAAATGTGCATAATAAGTTGTTGAAAGAAATGTGATTATAAAAAAATCAAAGGAAAAATAATGGAATGTTCATAAAGAGTAGATGAAAGTAAAAAAAGAAAATTGAAAGATGAAAGGTAAACAGAAAGAATAAAATAAACAATAATGATTTTCGGCCATAATGTGGCCGGCCATAATTTCGTATTTTCCTTAATAAATATAATTTATAAATTAGTAATTATAATCAATGATTAAATGCTTTTAAGAGATTATTCTTAATTATTTTTAAATTTAAACTTAAAAAATATTTTTCTCCCCAATAATTATATATATATTTTTCTTAAATAAAAAAGTAAATGGTTAATTTGTTGAAAATACATAAATTATATCACTCTTATAATCTAAAAATATTTGGTATCGATACACAAATTATTACATGTTAAAAAATTAAAAGAAAATTAAAATTATGACCGAATAGCATCATCCTAAAATAAATGTGCATAAATTGAAAGAAATATGATTTTTTTTTAATTAAAAAATGAGATATTTATAAAGAGTTGATGAAAGGATTTTTTCTTTTTTTGAAATAAATGTGATTATTGAAAACTGAAAGGGAAAAAGAAAGAATTAAATAAATGTGCATAAAGAGTATATGAAAGGAAAAAAAAAATGTGATCAACAACAACGGTTGAACCCCTGACCTAAGAAAGAGAAAAAACTTTAAAACAAACTCAATACCAACTTCCCTACATGCCTTGTACATATTTCTTAGTACTCTATTTTCGGGCCGACTTTAAAGCCTGGAAATAGCGGGCGTTTTCGGCCGAAACCTGGCTGGCCTGAAGGGCTTTGTCGGCGGGCTTTTTATGCTCGACTTTTTTTAGGTCTATACTATCTCCGTCTCCCAATAAGTGTCTCAAATCACCAAAGTGAGAAAACCAAAGAAAGAAGAAATTTTACATTTTTACTCTTAAAATTCATACTTTTAGTATTAATTTTTTTTTCTCTTTTATATGGTAGTTTAAAAGATTTTTTACATAGAATTTTGTTACGAGACACTTATTAGGGGAAAAAAAATTTAGTAGGTGAGGACTTTTATTAGGGAACAGAGGGAGTATTTTCTAAGACTTGCCAAGCCTATCTCTGGGTACTCCGGGCGGTCCATCCGACCGGGCCAATTTGTCAGCTCTACTTGTACTTAATGATAAATCTAAATCTTGTAGGGACGAGTTAATTAGCTTATGAGATGAGTTGTCTAATAAGTACCTCAACCATGGAACGTGAGGCAAGATATGCACATTGCCACTATAGTTTTCGAACAATTCCCCTGGTGTATGAGCATACTTTACTCTTCTGTTAGTTATGGCTGCTTGGATGACGGTTCCGACATCTTTGAAGGGGTCCTCAATTGTGTTGACGATGTTGTAGTAGTTCCTACCCGACAAGAACACCACGAAGCTAGTCACCATCGCCGAGGTTAACACTATCACCAGTATCCAGAATTCAAGATTCGTCAACGGCCCAAAGATAGCAAAAACGGTTGCCACAAACGACACCAGATTCCACCAGAATTTGCTGCGTTGTCTCCCACTCTCACTGGCGGTGTAGTCGCCGGCACTGCCGGAGGCTGCATCGTCCGCGGTGTTGGCGGCCGCAGCTGCGGCATCTGCGGCGGCGGCAGGTGCGAGAGACGTCTGCAGCAGCTGATCGTCGAGGAACGCTTGCATCGTGACCGTATGCGCTGCTTGCGACAAAGTCAATAGCCCTAACGCAAAGTAGAATAACCCTAACTCAACTTGCTCATTCTTCTCATTTCTTGCCGCCACAATGTTGAGCGATAACCCCTGCCGAATTAGAGTAGTATATTACTCCCTTCCTCTATGATATGTTGACACTATTACCATATGTTGAACTTTTTTATTTTGAGACGTGAATCCCACAATAAAAACACTTTATCACTTTTACAATTCGAGTAAAAATTTGAAATAGTCACATCAGTTAACAAAATACAAATTGTGTGGAAGAACTTAAATAACTCAAATTTTAGTCGTTTTTTGCTTTTTTGGACCAATACACCTTTACTTATGAGGACTTTGACTAAATTTTGACTTTTTTTTTTCCCTAACATTTTTTTTTCCAATCTTGGCACTATTGACACTATTAATGCCAAAAATAGTATCAATAGTATCATTGTGTATTTGACACTATTGACCACTATATATAGTGCTAACTACTATTTACTAAGGGTATTTTTGTCTAGAAATAGAAAAAGTGACAATAACTATGTTTTTTAAGTTCTTCCACATAATTCGCGTTTTGTTAATTTCTATGTCTAAATCTATGCATTATCACTAACACAAATTTATCAATTTAACACAATTATAAATAGTTGATGGACCCACAACTTTAAAACTTTAACTCTCTAACACAATTAATAATATTGAATGGACCCACAATATAAACACATCACATTTAATTATGTGCCCAGAAAAAAAAGCAAGGAACCAGTATAGACTATTTACTCACGGCGACGCAAACTGCGGTGGAGAAAATGACCATTTTGAAGCGGCCGGTGCGAACGTCGGCCACGTAGGCGAAATACGGCAGCAGCACCGCGGCTGTTCCTTCCTGTAAATTCACGACCGTGGTCGCTTTCCCGAGGTCGTACTTCTTCCACACATCGGCTAGACGCGTGATCAAGATGTCGAAGAATGTCTTCTCCAGTAAGGCGTAACTGAATATGAGTCCTGTGCTTTTTTTAAATCCAGATCCAGATATTCTGATCAGTGAGGAAGAAGTAATTAACATGAGTGGTAATTAACTTATATTGATGTTACCTAAGATGAAAAAGATGGGCTTGGTGAAGACAACGTAGGCATGAAACCACTGCCGTACTTGGTTCAGCTTCATGGCTAGCTGCAACTGCAGCGTACCTGAAAATACCAGAGATTTAATAGTCTCGACGACTCAAGCACTTTACAAGTCAACCATATTATATTGGTTTAATCCTTCCAGTCTCCACAACCACGCGCGCGGTTGCATCCCAGCGATTACTTTTGGCGACATTTTTTACTTTTTCTAGTGAAATATTCGGTCCCAAATTATGTCTCAGTTGTACCTCTTTATTAATTTTATAATGAATTTTATAATCGTAATAAACATGTACAAATAAATATTATTTTTAAAAAAATATATATATTAGTTTTGAATTTGTCGATCAACTCTATTTTATTCCCTCCGTCCCACGGCAATTGTCCCTAAGAAGGAATATATGTGAGGTATAAAATAATAAAGATAGACAACAGAACCGGTCCTGTGCTTTGCTGGGCCCTAGGCGAAAACAAAAAAAAGGGCCCCTTACTAAGCGAGAAAAAATATATGATGACATATAATAATAATTAGTCGGAAAAAAAAATAAGATAATACATACACTTAACAAACCAAATCAGCAAAAAAAAAAAATCGATTCAAATATACAGTCTAATGTCTGAACAAGCATTAAAAAAGAGGGTACGCATATGCACAAACAAAACCACAATACCTCATCAATGATCAATCATCCCAAATTAAGCACTAAATTGATAATATCAAATTTTCAATCCTAATAAAATTCATTAACACGCTATTAAATATTAAATCAGTATAAACAATAAAGAAGTAAAGATCTAGAATTTTAGAAAGTAAAAACTAGATTTATTTTTATTTTTTCAAAGAGGAAGATTGCGTGACTTGTTTGTGAGGTTAGTAATTAAATAATATTAGTACTAGTTATTATTTTTTTTTTTGGGGAAAATTTTGGGCCCAAGGCCCATGCCTTGTATGCCTTATGGCAAGTCCAGCTCTGGTGGACAATTGCCGCGGGACGGAGGGAGTAGCTAATAAAATTGAAATTAAATGTTTAAAAAATTAATTATAAACACAAATTGGATGAGTGAATCTTAGAAAATAAACACATCAAATTAAACTAAATAATAGTAATACATTTAAATTATTAAAAACTAAATGCATCAAATTAATAGAAATTGATGTTTGTGATACGGTTGAGATACAAAATTTGAGACATGGGATCTCATGTTGAATTAGAGACATTCAGAAATCGAACCGGGAAACTTTTGATTTCAGTCGGGTTTTGAAGGGGTCGATTCTCGGTTCAGTTGGTAAAAGCAAAATCGAATCTTGGATAATTTTAGATAATATATACAAATTATTATAATTTTTAGAAAATAATATAAACGAATATTGATATCAAAATGTGTTATAGTAATAAATGGCAAAAACTCCTATGAGCCCGGCCGCACCATGTGGTCGGGTTTTTATCTTCAGCAAAAGTGTCAATCTCTATGAGTAAAAATATCAATCATTTTGAATAAAAGTGACAATCTCTGTGATGTTTTTAAAAGTGTCAATTATAATGAATAAAAGTGTTAATTAGATTCAGTGTCAATTATTGTGAATAAAAGTATCAATTAGAATGAATGAAAGTGTCATTTAAAATCCGGCCACACCATATATCCGGATTGACAGGAGTGTGCCCCGTAATAGATTACATATCTATTACTTATATAAAAAAGAGTCTTGTGGCAAAATATATGTTGCCTATTTTATCCTTCTTTATTTGTTTAAATTAAGGGTAACGAAGTAATTTAATATATATAATGCAATAAGATGAGGATTATCGTGATTAACATATTCCGTTTTTGTTTAAGGAAACATGATTCCGTCCGTAGTGGACAACTTGTCTTTCACTTATTATAATATAAATAACATATTGTTTTTATGTCAATCAAAATATTTATTCTATTGATTTACAATTGAGAGTATACGTACGCACAAAGCAAATATAAAACAACAAAGTATTCAGTTGATATAATTTAAGCTTTATTGATATTACTTATGTATTTCTTCCTCTCTCTCTTTCTTTTTTTCTTTTTCTCATAGTTAATGCATTTTTTGTATTTTTCTAACATTATAATTTTTTTTATTATGTACATTAATTATAGTTAAATCAAATCTCCATCTTTACTATAATTATATATACATAAGATTTTTTTTTATTTAATCTCCCTCCTATTTATTTAAATTTAAAATAAAAAAGTATTCAATTGATCTAATTTAAGCTTTCTTGATATTACTTATGTATTTCTCTCTCTCTCTCTCTCTCTCTTATTTATTATTTATTTTTTTTTATCATAGTTAATGCATTTTTTGTATTTTTCTAACATTATAAATTTTTATTACGTACATTAATTATAGTTAAATCAAAACTCCATCTTTACTACAATTATATATACATAAAATTTATTTTTTTATTTAATCTCTCTCCTATTTTCCATATGATTGCATATTTTTTTCCTAAAAATAAGTAGTTGAAAGAAAATATTCAAATTTCAATAAATTCTTAAAATATTAATAAACCCCAAACCTCTTTAGAGTAATGATAAAGTAAAAATAATCTCAAATAACTCTTATTCATTAAACCAATTGAAGCAACATCACATTTTTTTTCATAATACGTTTTCTAAAAATATATCAATGAGATAAATCTTACAAATCACACACTAAAATTCGAATTAACACTTGATAAAAACATTTTAAGAGTTTAAAATATGTTTCCGACTATGAATAATCCTTTACGAAAGATCAATGGTAAAGATGGGATTACTTGACGAAGTAAGAACACTATGAATGAATCAGTCCGGTGTTGGTCAACTGAGTAAGTGACACTTCTGATTCTTAAATTTGTACATTTAAAATAGAGATAACTGCTTAAGATTTGAGTTATTCTTACCTATAAGATGTTGCCCATGAACATCATCTTTTCGGGGAGACTACTTGAGAGTTTTAGAATCTATTCAAAATAATTAGCTTGATAGATCATAAATGATTCAAAGGAATTCTTCCTTAAAAATATATCCTAACGTAATAATATTTTGAGATAAGCAATGACCATAATATTTAATTGTAATTTGTAAGTTGAACTTTTGATTTTCTTTTTGTATTAACGATCTGCCAAAAATTACAATAAATGTGCGTAGTTCGCTATCTAAATATTATATTTTAATTCAATATTTGTGTGTCATTATAAAAATATTATTATAGACATCAATAAAGTTGCCAATATAAGTTTATAAATTTGTTTATATAGAGCGTATGTGAATGTCTTAGAAAATAACAATCAATCAAACTCTTGATCACTAAAAAGTATACGTAAAAGTAATTGCAGAAATATTATATGAGAGTTGACATAAAAGTATTCCAATACTTTCATATTACTTTTTACTTTTGTTTTATTTATAAGATGAAGCCAATTTTATTTTTATAATTTATAAATTTTTTTAATGTATTTTTAATAAAACTATAAAAAAATACAATAGTTCCAAACGCATAATCAAATAAGAGAAGAAAGAAATATCGTTCATATGGAATAACATATTTAAAAAATTTCAAATTCTTAGTACATAAGTAAACATATGTATATATTAATTCAAAAGCACAAACTGATTTATCTTCATTTCAATCAAAATAAAAAGATTAATACAAGCTAATTTATTATTTTTTTCTTTTTGGTGTATTTTAATAAATTTATAAAAAATAGAATAGGTTCAATATACAACGCACGTTTCATATGCTAGTGTGTGCAATAAAAGATGCCTAAACATATGCTTTGATCGATTAGTACAAAAAGCACACAAATTCATTGAAAATATTGTTTTCCCAACTGAATTAAATGTGAGCTGTAGCTAACTAGAGCACACAACAAAAGTTTGCCATTGAATACCATTTCAAAGAGAAAGCGTCGTTTACTCCGCTTGCATCTCACACCATACACAAAACCGAATAGGACGAAGGTGATCTCAATTGTAACACTTAATATACATGCCAAAACTAAAAACTTCTCTATGAAATTCTGTATATATAGTAATTAAGTAACGTATATGTGTCGAAACAACTCGTTTACTAAAAAAGTGCAGCTTCACCAAATTACGTATGATCGATTACCAAAAGCAATCATGTATCATAGATTCAGTCCATGCAGGTTGGTTTGGTTTGCAAGATAAGTCATGACTATATCCCAGATTACACTGAATATCATGTTTGGTATGCAAGATGTATTATTTAGCTGGCCCGGTATTGAATCTCACAACTAGCCGGCCCGTTACTATTCCCATGATTTGAGTCACACCTCCCCCCGCGACAGAATCTATCCTGGACTAATTATGCAGCAAAATACCATTTTATCCCTAATATTTTCATGTTTCCCTTCCGGGTCTCGTCTTCCCTCTTAATGCAGAAAAGAAAAATTCCATCAATTTTTTTTTTTTGGTAAAAAAATTCCATCAAATTCATTCGCAGATACTTCAAATCAAATTTGGGCAACCTCAATTCAACCAAATCCTACCACCAATCCACCGTCCTTGGAGAAAACCTCTTCTCCCGCCACCACCAATTGCGGGTGAATTCCAAATTTTAGAGAGAGAATAGAAAAATCGTCTAGTAGAGAGAAACACAGAGAAACAACAGAAAATATAAATATGCTCTCACGCGTCGTTGATAGCCGCAGTCAAGGCTATTCAATTGATCCTCAATTTTAGAGAGAGAGAGAGACCTTGGAAAAGCTTAATTTAGTTCATAGCCGTTGTTGCCCTGTTGCCCAATTTTATCACTCCATAGCCGCCGTTTACGCAATTGTAGGTTGTAACCCAAATTTATTAATTGATTCTGAATTAATTTAGTGTGATAGATTTACGGTTTTTTTAAAGTTTCTTTTCAATCAAATTTGCAATATTTATTATTTTAATTATATAAAACTTAACTTTTTTAATTAAAATAATAAGTATAAAATTTCTAAACAAACATAGTTAGACATCTTTGTGGAAAATAATTTGTAAGGATATAATAGTAAATTAGCAATAGTCTACCACAATACAATCTTACAAACCAAACATGATTTTTAATTATCTAAAAACTATCATGCCAACCAAATAGTTTTCTTATATCCATGATTTAATCTCGACTTATCCCATATTGTATTTAGTTGTTATCTAATCTTGCAAACCAAACGGGCCCGCATGATACTTTTGTTTTGACTCTCAAGTTACTATCATTTCATAAGAAAATGATCAGCTTTCACTTCACTTGAGAAATGCATGTGCAAAACCTAATCCTTGTTCTAATTCATCAACATGGGAGTGCATGGCAAATACCAACTTTGAAGTGAAGTATCACGTATTTTAATTAGTCTTTTTCTTTTTTGCCTTTGTTCTATTTTCCGGTGGAGCTTTCTCCACCGCAATGTGAAATTGAAATCAATTTTATTTGCCTTTTCACACTGCGTTATAAATTAGTTAATGTCATGGTTGGTTTATGCATTTAAACAATCACATATATTTACTTTTGAGGGCTTGTTTTCTTTGCTATCAATTGCTATTTAATAGTGTGTGTGATGTGGCAGAACAAAAGTTGTATTAGTTATATTGAAAGCCAAACTCTCATGATTGTTATGCATTTAAACAAAGACTTATTAAAGAAAAAGTGTATCAGTTATATATATTGAAGTGGAGACAGAATATCATGATTGTTTATGCATTAATTAATCAAACAAAGACTTGTTAAACACAATTGTATTATGTTATGTTGAAGTGGAGCCAGAATTCATGCTTGTTTATGCATTTCTAACAGCTGCAATAATTTATCATAGTGCATTCCTAACAACAAATTGCAATAATTAATCACAAGTGGAAATACTATATCAATTGCAAAGTTAAATCTATACTATTATAAAAAGTGTCTTGTTTATAAAATTTGATTTGCCCATTATACCCTTATATATTATTAATAATTAATCATTAAAATATTATTATTATCATCAGAATAGATAATTAGAATAAAAATAAAATTGTATACAAGTGAATATGAATACAATATAATATGCATACTATACCTAATCAACTACATCAAGAAAACGTAAATAAGATAACTAATTCATATCAAATTCATATACTTCTATAACAAGGAAAAAGAAAAATCTACAAAGTGTGTACATAATAAAATTGCTAATACACGAGGGGGGCACACTCCTGTTAGCTCGGATATATGGTATGACCGAATTTTAATTGATTCTTTTATTCATTCTAATTGACACTTTTAAAAACATCACAGAGATTGTTCACTTTTATTCAAAAGAGTTGATACTTTTATTCACATAGATTGATACTTTTACTGAAGATAAGAACCCGACCACATGGTGTGGCCGAGCTCATAGGAGTTTTTGCCTACACGAGGAAATAAATAGATGGATCCTCTATATAAATTTATGTAATTATTTAAAATAAAGATACTCTATATATAATTTTCTTTTTCTTTATAAATTCTTTATTTTCAATAATAAATCTATTATTTCAAACTTATATATATATATATATATCCAATTAAATTTTAAGCTTAGTTATGATAATTTACTAAGTTTAACATAATTATTTTAAAATGCTTCCTTATTTTTTTAAACTAAATGAAATTTATCTGTGTCCTTTGATAATATATTACAATTGATATTTCATTAGAGATTTTAATCTAACATAATTACATTAATATATATATTTATAATAGAATCTATATTACGAAAAATAATGTAATATAATATATTAAATTAAAAAATATTTTAGTTGTTTCAAATATAGTTATGGAATCCTAGTAAGATATATTTGAATGCATTAACAATGATATTATGATCCCTCCATATATCCTACATGCAATTAACTCTTTATGTTTAATTTCTATAAATTTAGATTGGACATGTTAGGAAATTATAAACTTTTATTGACAGATATTATATATACAGAGAAATGCTCCATAAAACATGAATGTATTAATGTATTTATTTATAATATAGCGTATAATACATGAGTAATGATACGATAAGAGTATTTATAAAATATATTAAAAATATGAGTATATGTTTAATTACAATATCCATCTTATAAAAATGATCTCATACGGCAACGCACAAATGTTTAAAAATAAAATATTTTATAATAAATTTGGAAAAAGTGTCAATTTTCGAATGGATATTTGTGAAATTAGATGCATGAAAGAGAAATTATAAATATTGTTTTACAAATTAGCCTCAGCTTTAGACGGAACCCAACTAACCCGATTATAGTTTGAGTGTTAGTCTCTAGATGTTGACGTTAAATCCACCAGTTGGTTTGATTGAAGAAGCTAGATGCACAAGTTGTGCTAATTTACACATTCTCAATAGTGAAATTATAAATAATTTCGTCAAATATACCATTTTTACTTTTAGATTATTTTCTAAGAATATATATTACTATATTCTTGAAATTAGAGATAAAAAAATTGCACTATTAGAGATTTTGTTAATATTCAAAATATATATATATATATATAGTGAAGAGATCACGTACAAAAGACTAGTTCCGTAAGAAATGAGAAGTAATCTGAACCATTGATCTTGGTGTAATCTATGGCCCAGATTAACTGGTGTATTATAATTGTACTGAAAATGCATTATGATGACTGATGCATTATGATAGTATTGACAATGCATTATGAGCACAGTGCATTATAATTATACATATCGTGCATTATAATTGTGCATATAGTGCATCATTTTTTACTTTTTACGGAAAACCTCATTTGTACGGGATCTCACCCCTATATATATATATATATATATTTAAAAGAATTAGATAAATAAAATATTATGCGTTGCACGGGCGTAATCACTAATCACTGCTAGTAATAAACATGAAAAGAGGGGTCGAAGTCCACATTTCTGATCATCAGTCTTTAACTCTTTCTTTTTTCACACAATAATTAATAATTGAAGCAACTTGCCGACACAAAATTAAACAAATACTTTATCTCATGTTCAAAGTCTTCTGTCCACACAATAATAATATAATAATTGAAAAAGCAGGTGGTACACAGTACACACATAAATATCTCTTCAAAGTCGTCTTCTCAAGTCTCCGCTCCATATTTGCAAAACTTAACTCTCTGCAAGAATTTTTTTAATTATATACATACTCCGGAGTAGCATTTTACTATTGAGAAAAATATTATACTTGAAATTTGCACAAGAACTTAGCTAAAGAATTTATGAAAACAATTATAAATAATGCATGGGAATAGGGATGTCAAATGGGCCAACACACGGGGGGTTTCGGGCTAATCCTATTGGGTTGCGAGCTATTCGGTTCGGGTCAATCGCGCTAATTTTTTTTGGCCCTAACCCTAACCCTCTCGGTTTTGGGTTAGCCCATCGGGCCAAAGAATTTGCAAAAATAAAATTAAACTAGTATAAATATAAAAATAAGCATTGTTTCAACCATATTTATGTAAATTCAACAACTAATTTCGTAAATATTGAGAATGCAACTAGTATTTTTCCTAAATATAAATCTTTATTTCAATTTTCACCTACTATTGAAAGATAAATATATAGAATTTAACTGATAATTACATTATCTAAAGAAAAAAATTAAAAGATATTCAATAATAATTGAAAATACGACATAATTATCAAATTTATAAGTAAAGTAATGAAATATCACATGAATTTTGACATATGGCCAACCCATAGGCTTTTCGGTCTAGGCCTATTGGGGCTCGGGCTTTTTTCGGTCCAGCCCTATCGGGCTTTTTTTATATTCGGGTTATAATTTTTTTGGCCCTAACCCACCTTTTTTATCGGGCTATTCGGGCCGGCCCGTCAGTCTCGGGCTAAATTGACATATGAAATTGTTCGACTTGTACCGTGGTTTTACTTTAAATAGAGACTAACTATAAAACTAAATGCAAAACTAGATCTAGCCAACACACAAGAATTGATGACCCTGTTCGGTGTAATCACACCTACGTCTGGGGGGATTTCTCCTGAGGAAATACTCCACTATCAAGAGATTCATAGATATAAGTATAGCTCACTCAGATCGCTATTGACTCGTCACTCATCTACTCTCTTCAACAATGGACGTGAAGATATCACTTCTCAACCTAGGCCTACCCAAGTTTGCAAATCAGCAACTCACAAACTTTCTCCCCTGAGCTTATAACACACTCGTACAATAAACACTCAAATCTAATAAACAATAACTCACACAACTCTCGTGTTTGCCCTAAATAATAAATCACTCGACAATCTCAACAATGAATTGTCCGAGTATATATAGACTTGTAAAATAGAGTCCTATTCTAACTTGTTGAATAAGGAACCTTCCTTCTTCGATTCCTTGCAGCGTACGAACATATCTACAATATATATGTTCGATCTTCTATCCTTTATACTGAGATACGACCTAGATCTTCTACTCTCAATAGAAATCTTCGAAGGAAATCTTCTACAGCTGTCTAAATCTTATCCTCCAGCTGGACACTGAGCATGTTTCTCTTTAAGTAAAACAAACTTGGAAACAATCAGATTTGCACAGCGGAATAAATTATGTTTCACTTGCTACATAAATTTGCCAACACTCAAATCGTGTATTCCATACACTCACAATCTCCCCCTTTGACATTTATGTAGTTAAACACCTTTAGAAACTACTCCCTCTTGCTTTTAGAATATCATGCATAATTAAGTTGATAAGGAGCACACCCACAATACCAAATTTAAAACATGATAAAACAAGAATAAAGTTTTAGAGATAAACTAAAACAAACTCTGCAATAGAAAACTAGAAACTGCATAATCAGCAAACCATCACTTCCCTTGCAGAATATAACTCCCCGCATAATCAACAAACCATTACTTCCCCTGTAAAAATATAACTCCTCCTAAGTTTAGCACCGGAAAGCACAAAAAAACACTGCATCAATCAAACATTCAATCTTCAAACTTACTTCTCCCCCTTGTTTGACACATAAATGCCAAACTTATACTGTTGTATAAGGAACTTCCATCGAACTTTAAAACCGTATACTCAAGTACACCAAGTATAAACTCATAAGCATGAGTTCACCAAAGTGTAGAACTTATTCCTGACTCCAAGCAAAGTAATTAATCAATACTCCCCCTTAATCCAAAATATCCAACAGTAACTGAAGAAATAATAACTCCACCTTGATGAAGATGAACAACTGACCAATCACTATCACTGAAAATAACCTCATAGCAAAAGTAACCGCATAGAAACTTACTCTCGTACTGTCATGCTCTCATGGAAAGAAACAAAACCAAGTACTAGTGACAAAACTAGTTCCAAGTTTCACTGAAACAAAACTCAGAACACCAAAATACATGCCCATCAACATATACAAAACTCTATGAATGCATAAGTTCAGAAAAATCATTCATCCTTTGTTCATGTACTCCCTCTGCATTGCTCAACCTCAAGATCTTCACCTACCTGCTTACCATCAGAATCATCAGCTGCTGCCCTCACATCATCATCCATAACATATGTTCCTCTAATAAACTCAACCAAATTCTGTGATCATTGAAACCGGCATGTCTTCAACAGCACAAACATTTATCTTTATCGCCACAAACTCATAAAATCAAATACTCAAAGAATCACACAATCACTTATCTTCATCTTGGCGAGTATCCATGAACCTTGGCTATGGAAGACAACATCTTCTTGAAATCTACTTGCACCTTTCTTGTCTGAATGCCATCATTAAGATCTCCAATGATATCTTTTAATGGATGATTCTTTGAGGCCCTTGTCTCTCAAGTTGAAGAGATCTCTTCACTAATATCTTCAGTTTCCTCTTCCAACTCTTCTGAATCTTTGGTTTCACCAAGATATGGAACCAACTGTGAAACTGGTTGCATAATTTCTTCGTCTTCAGGCTGTTTCACAGGTATTGATCATCACACACCACATTGATAGATTCCACGACTCTTCCAATTTTCTTGTTATACACCATGAAGGGTTTATTGTTTCTAGAATATCCAAGAAATATTCCTTCAACTCCTTTATCGTCGGGTTTCTTTCTTTGCTCTCTATCATTTTAAATGAAGCATCTTGAACCAAAGATGTGGAGATGCTTGACACTTGGCTTTTTGCCTCTCTAGATTTCATAAAGTGTCATTTGAGTCTTGGGTCTCAAATAAACTCTATTGTAGATATAACATGCAGTGTTGAAAGCCTCAACCCAAAATTCAATAGCAATGTCCTTAGCTTTCATCATGGTTTTGGCCATCTCTTGAATAGTTATGTTCATCCTCTCAACAACACCATTTTGTTCAGGTGTTTTTGGAGTAGAGAATTGATGCATGATTCCTTTTTCATTATAAAAATCTGTGCCCCAAAATTCTCATACATGATCACTTCTGACAGATTTAATTTTGTGATCTTGCTCTACTTCAATTCTCAAGCAAAGTACTTTAAAGACTTTAAAGGCATCTAACTTTTCTCGTAAAAAATCAACCCAAGTATATCTTGAAAAGTTATCGACACAAACAAATATGTACTTTTTACCTCCGATGCTTTCAATATGGATTGGTCCCATGAGATCGATATGAAGCAACTCCAACACTCGAGTTGTGGTGATCCTTTGTATTCTTTTGTGTTGTTCTAGAGTTTGCTTACACAGTTGACATGGTCCACATAATTCCACATTTTCAAACTTCAGGCCTGGAAGTCCCTTGATGGCTTCAATACTCAACAACTTTTAAATGTTTCTGTAGTGTGTATGACCAAGCTTCTGATGCCAAGTTTCACATGGGCTGAAACTAACTGTGTGACAAGTCACAGGTGGTGTCACAGTATAGCAGTTATTCGAGGATCTATTGGCAACTATGTAATCCTTCCCCTTATCAGAAATCACACACTTTTTGACCTCAAACTTGACATCCATTCCCTTGTCACATAGCTGGCCGATGCTGATCAGGTTGGTAGTTAATCTTTCCACAAGTAAAACTCCTTCGAGAGAAGGCATGCCAGGAATGTTCAGCTTTCCAATGCCTTCAATCTTTCCACGAGCACCATCACCAAAGACAACTGATTCTTCAGAACACTTCTGAAGATCTATGAGAACACTCTTATTACCACTAGGGATATCAAAAAAGCCCGAACCCGATGGGCCGATCCGAATAGCCCGAAGAAAATGGTGGGTTAGGGTCAAAAAATGATAGCCCGAAAGTAAAAAAGCCCGATAGGGCTGGACCGAAAAAAGCCCAAGCCCGATAGGGTTGGCCCGAAAAGCCCGTAGGTTGGCCTGGTGGGTTGGCTATGAATCAAAATTCATGTGATATTTCATTATTCTACTTATAAATTTGATAATTAAGTCGTGTTTTCAATTATTATTGAGTATTTTTAATTTTTTTTAATAAAAATGTAATCATCATTTTAAATTTTACACAAGTTTTTCTTCAACATTTGGTTAAAATTAAAATAAAGATTAATATTTCAAAAATATGTTTGTTAAAATCACAATATTTAATAAATTATTTATTTTGTATATACAAATATGTGTTGAAACAATAATTATTTTTATGTTTATACAATGTCAATTTTATTTTCCGTAAACTCTATAGCCCGGTGGGCTAGCCCGAAACCGAGAGGGTTAGGGTTAGGGCCAAAAAATATTAGCCCGGAAAAAAAAAAGCCCGATTAGCCCGAACCGAATAGCCCGCAACCCGATAGGGCTGGCCCGAAACCCGGTGGGTTGGCCCGTTTGACATCCCTAATTACCACTCATGTGTCTAGAGCAGCCGCTATCAATATACCATGAGTTTCTAATTCTTGCACCATAACTTCGGTCCATCCTTCTTACTGGCACATATTCACCTCCTTGAAGTTGTCTCTTGTCTCCCAGATAGAACCTACAGTAAGGACGAATATGTCCCGGTTTATGGCAGTAATGACCAGTGGGTATGAACTTCTTTTTGTGAAGAGTAGGCACCATGCTCCTTTGTGAGAATCCTCTGGGATGATTCTGATGGTTCTCACTCTTCACCTCTCTAAACAGCTTGGACTCAGGACTCAGAAACAAATCTAGGCACTATGTTTTTAGATGATCTTCTTGTATGAATAGCTCCAAATCCCAAACCAGATTTGTTTGTCTCATGTCTTCCTTGCCTCAGAATCTCGTCCAATTTTTTAGTGCCACTGTTGAGAGATCTAATCATCTTGTGAACATGGATCAACTCCTCATGCTTGAAATTAAACTCTTCTTGAATCTTTTGGACTCGAACAAGAAGCTCATCTTTCTCCAAAGTGACTTGCAGAAGCTGTTTAGATAGAGATTGATTAATCTCGATCACTTGATCACACATTTTCTTTCAATTGTTGAATTAGGGCAGTGCACTTCTGATTGTCTCCTTCTTCATCGTTTGGTTCCTTGATGAGGAATGGATCAGATTCATCAACCGGTTTCAGATTTTGTGCTTGGTCAACAATTGCGACATTTCCAACAACACCAGTTTCTTCACCATCGCTTTCTTCAGTATCATAATCACTATGAGATGCATGAAAAGCCTTCTTGCTCACCTTCTGATATTTGAACAGATTAGCACACTCACTCTTGATATGACCAAAACCTTCACATTCATAGCACTTTGGTCCTTTGTCAGAGTTATCATTTGCTTCAGGCTTGTTTTCTCCATTAGAGCATTTGATGATGATCCTCCTGGCTTCTTGGTTTTGTTGAGCTTATTGAACCTCCTAGTGAGAAGAGCAATGCTCTCTGCCATCTCCTGCAAGGCTGGATTCTCGTCATCTTTGTCCTCGGCTTTGGAGGCCCTGAAAGCTAGATTCTTCTTTTTGCCAGATTTGTTATCATGCAGCCCCATCTCAAAGGTCCTCAATGTGCTCATCAAATCTCGCGAGCTATAATCATCAAGATCCTGACCTTCTTATATAGCATCAACTTTGTAGTTAAATCTTTCGGGCAACGATCTAAGAATCTTCATGACCACCTTACTATCTGAAATCTTCTCTCCCAGTAGAGAGATTTCATTAACAATTGCACGTAAATTAGTTTGAAAGTCAAATATGGTTTCATCTTCATCCATCTTCAAGTTTTCAAATTGAGTGGCAAGTTGTTGCAACCTTTACCCCTTAACACGTTTGTTTCCTTCAAACATATTCTTAAGAACCAACCAAGCTTCTTGAGCAGTTTCACAAACAAGTAGAGATAAGAGAGAACATCTCTATACTAGCAGCACTTTGAATTGCATTAATAGCTTTTTAATTCATACCAAATTTAGTAATCTCAGTGGCAGTCCACTCTTCTCTGTCTTCAAGATCTCCTTTGTCATCCTTCGGTTCAGTCCATTCTTTCTCAATAGCAGTCCAAGCACCCTCATCAATTGTTCTGATGAAGGCTGTCACCCTCACCTTCCGGTATCCGTAGTTCGTCCCATCAAACAGCGGCGGTTGAGCACTGGAACCTCCTTCCTTGATTCCAGACATAGTTATTTCTCATAACAGATATCCATAAACAAGTCCTCCGTGGATTGAAACACATGCAAATTAGGTGACCTGCAACTGGTACCAATTGAAATTGTTCGACTTGTACCATAGTTTTACTTTAAATAGAGACTAACTATAAAATCAGATGCAAAACTGGATCTAATCAACACACAGAAATTGGTGACCCAGTTCGGTGTAATCACACTTACGTTGGGGGGCTTTATCTTGAGGAAATACTCCACTATCAAGAGATTTAGAGATACAAGTATAGCTCACTCAGATCGCTATTGACTCCTCACTCATCTACTCTCTTTAACAATGGACGTGAAAATAATATATCTCAACCTAGGCCTACCCAAGTTCACAAATCAGCAACTTACAAACTTTATCCCCTGAGCTTATAACACGCTTGTACAACACTCAAATCTAGTTAAGTTCTTTGGCTCATTGATTGCTCAAGCTCAGCATTGATACTAATATTCTCCTTCCCACTGATTGGGTTGAAAGAGGCTTTGATCCTATGCTTATAGAAACTGTTTTGGTGTTTGTCAGGCTCCATTGGCTCCTTCTATGTTTATGGAGTTTGGAATACTCTCCAACATTTTGCATCTTTGATGCTTTCATCTTTCGAAATTGCTTTATATTTAATTGAAGTTCTTGGGATATAACATCTTGATTATGCTATATGTGGTTTTGGATTTAGTTGGTGGCTTTTATCTGATCATAGTTTGTATGGATTTGATTATATCCTTAAAGGAAATCATCGAGTTCATCGATGATATTTCACTGTTGTATTCATATTTTAATGAAGGAAATTTTGGGTTTTTAGTTATTTTCTTTAGATTCAAATCTTTGTTGCTTTCGTCAAAACTTTTAGATTTTGCAGAAATATCTACACTTGGGAGAGAAATGTAGGTGGAGTATTTGCTTATATAATTAAGGGTACTCTTTTGAGTTTTCCAACGAATTCTGCAATTTACAGAAGAGATAGTTTGACAAAAGGAGTAAAGAAATTACCTGGACTATGATTGTCCCTCTACATTTTCATGCACTTCGTGTATTTTATGATTTTCATTTTCTATTATGTACTCCAGTCGTGTATTGTCCCCCAGTCGTGGCTGCCCACCTGCTAACTTGTCGAACTTCGCCATGAGTACATCAAACTTGTGAGATTGGTCGGCGAGGGTGGTCTCCACCGTCGAGGATTCCAGCCCATCAACGATCTTCACGACTTCCTGTAAAGCCATCTGCAATGGATTTGCATGACCTTCTCTACCTCACCAAGCCGCTTGGTGTGGGCGGCCATGGATCTCGTTTCCATCGTTTCTGCTGAATTGACCATCGTAAACGAGAGCGGCAGGTCAGACCAATTTGATAGAGTGAAGATCACGAAAGAGAAGAAATTAAGGAAAAATAACGTAAAACTCCAATACTCAGATGATTCTGCCACAGCGTATTCGTTTCAAAACAATAATTCCAAGATGATAAACCCCAACGTTCCAAGCAACTAATAAATACTACCATAATACTTGTCCAACAAGGAAATTAATAACTAAATAATAATTAATAAATATTAATATTAATAATAAAAATCCAACTAATTATTTGCTGGAGAAGTCCCCAACTTGCGCCGTGTATAAACCTTCCATCCTTTCCTCGGCGCTGCGCTATCAGATGATTTAGGAGAAATGTTGTATAAGCATTTGTCGGGTAGGAGCTATCTGATTGTAATGGATGATATATGGAGTATCGAGGCGTGGTATAGGATAAAATTCTTATTTCCCGACTATAGGAACGGTAGTCGGATAATAGTAACAACTAGGCTGTCGAATTTGGCTTCACAATTGACTGCTTTGGATGGTTTTGTGATGAAATTTCTTGATGAGTTTAATAGTTGGAATTTGTTCTCCAAAACTGTGTTTGGGGAAGAAAGTTGCCCTCTTGAGCTAGAGGAAATCTGGAAGAATATTGTGAAAAATTGTAGAGGTCTCCCTTTGTCAGTTGTTGTGAATGGAGGATTTTGGCGAAGTCCGAACATTCAAGAGAATCTTGGGAATATGTAGAGGGGAACTTGAATTCTATTGTAAATTCTAATGATGATGAAAGTTGTTTGAAAATATTGCACATGAGCTACAACCAACTGCCGGTTCATCTAAAGCCGTGTTTTCTTTATATGGGTGTTTTTCCGGATGACAATGTGATTCGAGTTGCACTGATCGTTAAACTATGGGCTGCTGAAGGATTTTTGAAACCAATAAATGGCAAAAGCTCGGAAGTAGTTGCTAAAGAGTATCTAAAAAACCTTATTGATAGAAATCTGGTTTTAGTCGATGAGTTGGGGAGCACCGGAAATATCAAATTCTGTAATATTCATGATCTACTGAGAGACCTTTGCTTGAGAGAAGCTCAAAAGGAGGGGTTTTACGATGTCGTAAGGCAACGTGGTTCCAACTCTCTGCATAGCATACTTTGCCAACACCGCATTGTAATTCCTGAAAAGCTTCCATCGGAGAAGGATGTAAGCAATCACTTGCAGTCGTTGTCACATGTCCGGTCTGTGATATGTGATAATGAGGAGGTTGCAAAGTCGCTTAATTTTCGAGTTTTGAGGATGTTGAAGCTGCATGATATAGATTCATTTGGCATTGGAGGCAGGTTTTTCCTAGAAAGCATGTTCAAATTTGTTAACATGCGATACCTTGCTGTTAAGGCTTGTTCTGGTTCAATATTACCTTCTTCAGCCAGTCTTCTTTGGAATCTACAAACGATTATTGTTTACGGTTATGGCGGCAATTTTGTTACCGCACCTGTTGAAATTTGGAACATGCCTCATCTTAGGCACATTGATTTCGGCAAAGGGATCTGTCTTCCGAATCCTCCGAGTGGCAAGATTGAAGATGACATTGTTTGCAGAACTTACAAACTCTAAAAACAGTGGTTGATTTCTATGAAAAATATAGAAGGAAATATATGCTTTTACTTTGTAATAGTTGCTAGTTACACTTTCACGATTTTAGTTTTAGTATAAATAGAAAATTCCTTGTACTGTAAGTGCAGATTTTGACACAATGTAGTCCTCAATGAAATTTTCCCAATTCATAGTTTCTCTTCTTTCGTCTCTTCCTCTGTGTAATTTCTTTCTCTTCTGCAAATTATGTTTAGATTCAGTTTTCAACATGGTATCAACAGCCCAGGTTGCCGTTGCGTTTGCTTTCCCTTTTCCGGTGTCTCTCTTAATCTCTCTACGAATTTTCAGTTTTGTTGAGGTTTTTCGATCTTCACCGTTCGCTTTCAGTCGAAGAGGTCGTCGCCTCTGCATTTCTCGGAAGAATTTGTTTCTCTGTAAGGTTTTCTATGCCGCCTTCACTCTTCTTAGCAATCAAATTGATCTCTGTCTAGCTTTCTCTCTAAAATCGCAAGTTATGATGGTATTGCCTATGTGGTTTAGGGTTTTCTCTTCATTCTCTGCAAATTCTGGTTCTCTGTTTTTTTTTTTTACTCTCTGATTTCTATCTCTGCATCATCCCATGGTCGATTGTTGAGTTTGCTGTGCTAGATAAGCATTAGGAGTTTTGATTCAACTTTTGTTATGTTCAATCGTTTCTCTTCAACTAATTGGTGAGTTGTATTCTCTTTCAATTAGCTGTTTTCTGTTTGAAGATATGAAACTTTTTCAATCGCAAGTTGTGATGTTTGTTCTCGTCTTCAGATCCGTGTAGATCTTCTATCTCTAGTTTGTTTCGCGAATTGCGAACTTCTCTTTCTCAAATCGTGTGTTGCGATTTCACTCTTTCAAATTCCAGTTCCCAATCTATGATTGATTGGTGTTTTGGCTAGATCTCATGTGAGAATCTCAGCTTCTCTTTCTCAGTTTGTTCTTCAAATCGCGAGTTGCGATCTCTCTCTCTTCTCTAATCTAAGATTATCAATATCTAGATTTAGAGTCTCTCTTATTCTGTCTTCTGTCTCTATTTGAGATAAGATTTATTCTCTCTCTGCTGCATATTCTCTGCAGATTTTCTATCACTCACATGAATGAGTTGATTCTCAGTTTTTCTCTCTGTCTCTTTCTATCGATTCGATCTTAGGTTCTTCTTTTCTGTTGTCATTTCACTTTGGATGAAATCTTTCTAGTCTCCAAATGATTTGGAGTTTGTTTCAACATTTGTGTTGCTGATTTTACAATTTCTGGCTCTATTTCAAGTGTGATCTGCTGAGAAGTTACAAGTGTAATGCCTTTAGCTAGTGTTTTCTGAAAATTGTTACCTATGATCTCTAGTTTTCTGGCTCTCATAGTGAGGGAGAGAGGGGGAGTTCAGATTATGACTTTGTTAGTTTAGTTAGTTGTTACATCAAGTTTGTGGTGAAGATTTGCCACAGTCAGTTTAGATCATTAGCCGACTTCTCTCAGTGTTGTTTTCAATTGCTCACTGCATTTGAGGAGCTCATCTTTTACTTCCTTAAAGTCTTTCTGCTGCTGCTCCAAAGATGAAGAAAGGCCAGCAACTTTTCCCTCCAACCTGTTGACCTCTCTCTGCAAATTTTCGTCTATTGATGAGAATTGGATGGGTTCTTTAGTTGTTCTTTTTGTATATGGTTTTCTCTATGGTTAGTTGTTCATCAAGGCATATGGTAAGAATCAGTATATCATCTTCCTGCAAAGTCATCATCAGTCTATTCCAGTTCATCACCCTCACATGGTCATCAGCTTCTCACGTTCGTCACAACTTCTTCACTTTGGTCTTCATCATATACCCTACAAATCCGGTTCGATGGCTTTCGTCTTGCTGTTTTTGTTGATATGTTGTTCAAGATGGTAACCAATTCTTGGCTCCCATCTTGAGGGGGAGTATGAAAAATATAGAAGGAAATATATGCTTTTACTTTGTAATAGTTGCTAGTTACACTTTCACGATTTTAGTTTTAGTATAAATAGAAAATTCCTTGTACTGTAAGTGCAGATTTTGACACAATGTAGTCCTCAATGAAATTTTCCCAATTCATAGTTTCTCTTCTTTCGTCTCTTCCTCTGTGTAATTTCTTTCTCTTCTGC
Source organism: Mentha longifolia (assembly GCA_001642375.2). Classification (NCBI taxonomy): domain Eukaryota; kingdom Viridiplantae; phylum Streptophyta; class Magnoliopsida; order Lamiales; family Lamiaceae; genus Mentha; species Mentha longifolia. The sequence goes on from CM038116.1 coordinate 2,340,439, forward strand.
AAATTATGTTTAGATTCAGTTTTCAACAATTTCAACTGCAGCGAAGAGGTGGTTAAGAGAATTCCCAATATCAAGAAATTGGGTGTAGAATTCAGGAAAGCTGAAGGAAGCTTCGACAATCTTTATTGTTTAACCAAACTCGAGTCCTTCTGCTGCGTCTCTTCTCACTTACCCCGTCCAAGTGGAACCGGTTATTTGCAAACCCTTACCTTCCCACACTCTCTCAAGAAGTTGTATATCATTACCTCTCATGTGCACTGGGAAGACTTGTTGGAAAAGATTGGTTTGTTGCCCTTAATTGAGAAGCTCACGCTCACGTATGGATACTTGAAATCACGCGAGTGGGAAACAATTGATGGGCAGTTCCCTAACCTGAAATTCTTGAAGTTGCGTGGCTGTAATGATCTGGAACACTTGACGACAGAAAGCTCCCACTTTCCGCGCCTTGAGTATTTCCACCTCGTAGGATTGAAAGAACTGAGGGAGATTCCTTCTGATATTGGAGACATACCAACTCTCAAGTTGATTGAGTTGATAAAGTGCAGTGATCCCATAGCCATTTCAGCTAGAAGGATACTAGATGAGCGAGAGGAACTCGGGGAAGAAGGTCTTCGAGTTAGAGTTTCGTTGAAGGGGAAGAACCAAGGAGTGGAGGATTTGGTAAGTCCTTATTTTGAAGTTGAATATGATTTAAGGAGTTGCAAGAAGTATTCAGAGCAAATAATGGACGTTACCACTTTCTGTAAGTTTGTCGTTTATCTTCTCTATGTGCTTCATTTACGAGTTCTTGGCATCTTCAATATTAATTGTGTTTTGTTTCTTCTTTTCTTCCCAATGCGAAATCACCGAATATTGCATTGTCATTCTTGAAAGGCTCTCACTAGAAAAGAATGTTTGGGATCTGTTGCAATCATTTTCACTCGTCTATTCTTTTAAAGTTTGATAGTGAAGGATTGTCCCCATTGCTCAATTTTCTACTTTTGAGGATTTTGAATGTGTATGTTGGGTTCCGAATTTCCTTCTTCATTCTACCTCCTTTGAAATCTACTAATGTTTATTTTCTTGCAGTTACCACGACAGTTGGGCTCGACTTGGGAATGTTGAATTTTAGTATATCTTCCAAAATCCTCCAACTGGCAAGAATGATGTTGAAGATGATGTCGTTTTGAGGAACCTATGCAAGCTCTCATCAGTGACAAATTTCAAGTGCGGAGAGAATCCCCAATATCATGAAATTGGGTATAAGACATTCAAAAGTTGAAGGAAGGTCATGTTCCTATCCCAGCAATCTTTATCTTCTCGATGAACTTGAATCTTTTTATTGTCACTCTTGTCCCCTGATTTTCTTTTCTTTTTTTAGGGTAGTGAAAGTGATTTTCTGTTGAATCTTACCTTCATGAACTTCAAGTTATAACTTTTTCCTAATTTTTAAGTAATAGTTGTAGATGCATTCCATGTAAAAATTTTGGGCTTGTAACTAGGCTCTCACTATGCACTCTGTTTTGTCCTTCAATGAAACGATCGTGCTCCCTTTTCTATCTATTCAATTTTTTTGTTTGGTTATAATGTGTGAACGTGTGTTTCAGTTTTACCATCGACGTACATTTGAAGAAAATTTACAGCAGCTGTAAGTAATTGCAAGTTTATCCGATACAATGTTATTTGTATCATTTGTTTACGGTATGAACTCTAAAATGCATCTTTGTTTTCTTAATTTTGTAATTGTCATTTTATTTCACATTTTCAGCATAATTTCATGAAAGGACTTCTCATGAAAAGTATGAAATAAACCATAAACTATATTCCAAATTAATGTGGAATAACTTTATGGGCAAATATATGGCCCCGCTTTTCAGTGTTTTCTCAAACTTCATTTCAAATAGAAATAATAATAGAAATGAATTATTTCTGAGAGTATAATATTTGAATGGGGAACATGGCTGCCCCACAGTGGCTGTCTCTTTTAGAAAGTAATGGATGCTAGTTGTAAAAGGAGACACTAAAGTGAATAGTTAGATTTTGAGAATTCACACTCACAGTTCCATTTTACATTCACTTATTCTGCTTTTCTCTGCATCTCCAAAGAAAATAATACTCCAACCATGGCGGCTTATGCAGCTTTGGTTTCTGTTATGCATATCATAGATAACCTTCAGCGTCATCCTCATCCTCCTATCTGTCTCCACAAAGAACAGGTCGAGTCTCTCACTGCAAAGGTTGATTTCCTGCTGGAATTTCTTGAAGGCTACAGCACGGAAGCAGATCCATTGGAGATTCGCATTGCAGATGCAGCTTATGCAGCTGAGGACGTGATCGAATCCCACATTGTTGATCAGATCACAAATGATGGGGAAAATATCAGCTGCGGTGGCTTGTATGAAGCTCTAGAGAAGGTGATTGAAGAAATGGCTTCTATCGGAGAAGAAGCCATGCAAATCAAAGGGAGAGTGAGAGTCCAACAAAACTCTACGCCTCTGGGTTCCTCCAAACCATCTTCTTCGATTGCGCAGAAGGGTAGCATGGTGGGTGCTGATGATGTCTTGCATGAACTAATGGATAAGCTCACTTCTCGTTGCAGCGATCTACTTATCATTCCGGTTGTAGGATTGGGCGGAACAGGTAAAACCACAATTGCTATAAATATTTATCAAGAGGGTTTAATTAAGGAGCATTTTGATATTCATGCTTGGGCTATGATCTCTCAAAGAATATAGCATTAGAGAAATTTTTGCTGAGATTCTGAGTCAGTTAAATTGTGGAGTTAGTGATCAGGATCCGAGTGAGGATGAATTAGGAGATAAGATGTACAAACATCTCTATGGTAGAAGGTACCTAATTATAATGGATGATATGTGGAGCATCGAAGCATGGGATAAAGTTAGGATTTTCTTTTCGGAAAACAAAAATGGTAGCAGAATCGTCGTAACCACTAGGCTATCAAATTTAGCTTATGACTTAACTGGCTCTAAAAGCCTTATTAAGATGGGTCTTTTGGATGAGGCTAATAGTTGGATCTCCTCTCCCACAATTGTGTTTGGTGAAAAAGGTTGCCCTCTTGAATTGATGGAGATTGGAAAAGAGATTGCAGTAGGCTGCAAAGGACTTCCACTTTCAATTGTTGTTGTTGGAGGACTTTAAGCCAAATCCGAGCACAGAAGAGAATTTTAGAAATACATCGAGGGAAACTTAAATTCAATAGTGAATTTAGAGGATGACGAATGCTGCTTAAAAATATTACACGAGCTATAAGGAATTGCCCGTTGATCTAAAACCATGTTTTCTTTACATGGGAGTTTTTACTAAAGATCATGTTGTTCCTATCTCGAAGCTTATTAAGCTATTGGATGCCGAAGGTTTTCTAAAACCCATCAGTGGGAAAACCTTGGAAGAGATAGCGAGTCAATACGTAAAAGAGCTTTATCGATAGGAATCTTATTTTGATTCATAAGGTGGGAAGTATCGGAAACATAAAACAATATAAAATTCACGACTTGTTGAGAGACTTGTGCTTGAGAGAAGCTCAAAAAGAGAGATTTTATACTGTTGTCCAAGGACCTCATCAAGGGATAGGAAATGCTGCCCAACGCCGCATTGTTATTCCTTTCTCCACATCAAAGAATGAAGCCATAAATGCCTTGTCGTCTATGCCATTAGCTCGTTCTTTGATGTGGTATCTTAACGAGTCATCACCTCCATCTCTGAGTTTGAGATTGCTATGGATATTGGATTCACGTAATATTTTACATCAACGATACCCAGAATTACCGGTCAACCTGCATCAATTAGTTAACGCACGGTTCCTTATTATCTCGGATTCATCAATAGAAGGTTTTAACTTCCCTACTTCATCTGCCTCGCGATTTTGGAATCTACAAACGTTAATGGCTAAGGATATTTCCTTTTTGAGTCTAGATATGAGCAGCAACCTATGTTGGGAAGAGAGATTGGATAAGATAGGTTCGTTGCCCCTTCTTCAGAAGCTCAAGCTTAGAAACGGGAGGTTCAAAGAAGGACAGTGGAAAACGAGTGAAGGCCAATTCCCGAGCCTCAAATTCTTGCTTCTTGACGGTTGTAGTCATGTACGAGTATGGACTATTGCAGCATTTCTGCTGTGGGATTCAGCTAAACGGATATTGGTGCAACAAGAGGAATTATACGGGGAAGAATCACTTCGAGTTCAAGTTAGAGTACAAAAGTATAACGATTCATAAATTGAAAAAGCGGTCGAAACAAAATGGAAATTCACGAGAAAAAAAAAATGGAAATTCACAAAAATATTATAATCTAACATAAATTAAAGAAAAAATTTAAATAAGAATTGAAACAAACATAAAAATGTGCGCCTACGAAATGGCCAAAGCATCGGTAATTTAAAAATCAAATAGATATAATTCATGATAATAAATTAATGAGGAATATATATATAACGATTTATGAATAATTAATTTTCATGTAAAGGAGATAATTATTAGAGAAACCAATGTCAATCTTAGATGGAGTATTAATTTTAAGATAAAAAAGAGTTTATAACTTTACATGACTTCATATATAATTAAACAAGACAATGTATTATATCGAATACCTAATCATCTATAGCAAGAAAATGAAAAAAACTAATCCGTATTTTTTATAACAAGGAAAAAGAAAAACCTACAATAATATGATTTAATATAGAATAAATTAATCATTTATTAGGATTAGATTTATTTTTCGTAGTTGTTATATGATCCGAATTACTTTAGTTCTTAACATAATAGGTTCATTAATCTTTATTTATATTTAATATTGATGAAATGTAGTGTTTCGTCCCCTTAGAGCTTATAATTTCAAATTTTGCCCACCACATAACAAAATACAAATTTTGCTCACTTTTAATGTGTTATACCCTTCTCTCTCACAAACTCTATCTCATTTTTATTCCCACCCATTCCACCCTCATTCCTCATTCTCTCTCTCTCTCTAAAAGCCCTAGGCAAAAACTCAGGTCCCCTTCTCTCTGCCGCGACCTCCCAGCGGCACAACCTTACGTCGGACGCCGGACTGCCCCTGCGTCGCCTCAGGCGACTGCTCCTACTCCGACGCTCTAGATCTGGTTTGTCTGGAGGCTCAGCACCACCGCCTCGACTGCTGGCAACACCACTTCCCCCACCTTTAGCACCACCACCGTGATTTGCCAGAAACTCATCTTCCCCTCTTTCTTTCTCTCTCGTCATCTCCTCCTCCTCTAGATTTATGTGATTTATGTAATTTTGTTTATGTGTGTGGATTTGGGCGAGCTATGGTGTTCAACGTGATTTTATTTATTTATTTATTTTATTTTTTGAAGCCAACGTGATTATGTAGAATCTTCATTTGTATATGTGTTTTCATAAGATGCAATATGTGCTTTCTTTTTTATTTTTTATTTTTTTGCAAAATAGTTTCAATTGTAGTTATTTAGTGCTGAGAATTTTATGAATTAATGTTTGTAATTTTCAAAGATTCTTACTATAATTTTGAAGATTCTTACTATATTTTTGGTAAAGTGAGCACTGTGCTAATTTTGCTTCATTTACGGATTGACTACTTTTTTTTTTGTAAGAATCCGAAGATTCTTACTATAATGTTGGTGATGTGAACAATTAATTATATTTTGGCAAAATCTTATATTATCATTGGTAAGAATTTATTAAATTCTTACAGTCTCTGAAACGTTCGGTTAGAAATTATTTGTTTCTTACATTTCTCTAGATGATTTGGTAAAAAATTGGTAAGAAATTTCAATTCTTGCCTCATATGTGGTAAGAATTTTAACATATTCGCAATAAGTTAGTGGTAGAAAATGTGAATTAAATAAATTGTTAGGTGAATTGGAAGATATAAGAAATTATCAAATTCTTTCCAAATGTGTTGGAAAATGATAAGAAATTGACAATTTATTACCAAGTTATTTGGTAGAATGTATTCTAAGACAATTTTTAAGAAATTGTCAGACTTGTAGAGGGTAAGAAATTCACAATTTCTTACGAAGTTATTTGATAGAACGTTTTCAAAGATAGTTTATTAGAAATTGTCAAATTCTAACCAAGTCATGGTCACACATACAATTTATTATCAAATACATTTATTAAATTTCTTACCAATGAAATTAGTAGAACATTAAAAATTGTCAAATTCTTACAAAACGAGTTGGAGAGAAAGTAAGAAATTGTAGATTTCTTACTAATTTATTTGGTAGAACAAAATCAAAAATAATTTGTAGGTACTTACAGTAAGAAAAATACGAATCGTACCATAAGAATTTTGAAATTTCTTATGGAGTTACGGCCACACATACAAATTCCTCAACATAAATTGGTAATTGGTATAACATAAGAAGTTGTTAAATTCTTACCAAGTGAATTAGTAGAATAAAAAATTATCAAATTCTTACGAAACGAGTTTGAAACGATAAAAAATTGACGATTTCTTACCAAGTTATTTGGTAGAACAAAATCAAAAAAAATTGTAGCTTCTTACAGTACTTAAAAATAAAAAATAAAAAAAATTGAAATATTTAATAGAGAACGAAAATTTAAAAAAGCGAAAAGGAAAAAAAAAAGAAAAAGAGAAAAACTGAAAAAAATGGTATTAAAAAAATAAAAAATGTGAGAAGAAAAAAGAAGAGAAATAGGAGTATTAAAAATAAAATAAAAAAAAGAAATAGCGAGAGAGCAAATGTGTGTGCGTGAGAGAGAAAAGAGAAGAGAGGGGAAGGTGAGGAAGAGTGTGTCGTGTGTGTGTGTCTGAAAAAGATAAGAGATAGAAGAGAGAGAAGGTAAAAAAAAGTAAAAGTAGGGGTAATTTTGGGATGATTTTAAATTGTTGGACAAATATTATTTTTTTGGTATATTTTTAACAAAATTTAGTTTTTTATCTTCTAAAGAGGCATTTTCATTGTTGCCTCTTTAATATTTATAAGGGTTTAGGTATAGGCCCGAGTAACACAAGAACTTCACCAGATCAAGCATAGTTCTGTTTGAATTATTTGTCATAAGTCATAACTATTGCGAATGCTTTTTGGGTTGAAGAATTCTTTATGTGGAACATGAAAAAAAGAAGCCAACGAGCCAACGCAAACAGAAATAAGAATTATTAGCATCAAAGTTTAATTGTGGCGCTGAGGATGAACCAACTAGAAATCTTGACAAAAAACAATAAAGATTTTAAGATTATCAAAAGGAATTTTATCACTATAACTATAAATTTAGTTAGGATAAACCATGATTCTAGGCATATTTAGAAATGGAGGTGTCGCTTCAAACTATTGATGACGGTAAATATATACATTATTTTGTTTTCTTCTTATAATTGAATTTTGAAACAACAATATAGGGTTTTATTTATTTATTTATTAATATATTGCTATGTTTTAATAAAATTAATTACAAAAAAAATTGGATTTACGTGAAACGCACATGATCTCTGTTAGTAAACTCCAAAAATAAGTTATAAAAGTTAATAAACTCCTTCACCAAACTTATTTTTATATCTTATAAGACATCAGTGTTTATAAGCTATGTCAAAACAATTTTTTTTAGCCACTGCTTGATTATTTTTATTTTCTCGCCTTGGCATGTTGAATTCAGAGCCATTGTGGATTACAATATTAATAATTTTTATAGAAATCCTACATTAGCTTTTCTACCTACAGCTTATTATCCATGAATGCCGAATATCAAATGGCAAATAAAATGAAAAAAAAATAAAAAATTAAACTATTGCTAAAGAATAAGAGTAATTTATGTGACGCTTCCTTCCAAAACACGAGTTTGGTTAAAGTTAAAAAAAAAAATCAAGAAGAAAGACAGATAGAGAAGAAGTTTGGTAACTTTTAACTCTAACTTTCTTCATATAATTGACCGTAACCAATTACAGAAGTCAACTCTCTCATATTTCTCCCCCACATAAAACTACTTTCTCCTCTACGGCGGCGCCGCCGCCGCCAACGCCACCGCCCCTTTCTCGGTGAAGTGCCAGAGATGGCGGCGTATGCAGCTCTAGTTTCACTTTCTCAAATTACAAATCAGATCCAGCACCATCGTCCGCACCCTCCAATTTCTCTCGAAAAAGAACAAACTGAATCTCTCAGTGCAAATATCAACTTTCTCCAGAAATTCCTCGAAGACTACACTTCCCATGTCGGCTACAGCAATGATGCAGATATCTTGGAGCGTCGAATCGCGGCGGCGGTCTACGCAGCTGAAGATATAATCGAATCCCAAATCGTCGATCAAATTCTCGTTGGATCCACAACTCAAGGTAGAAAAAGAATCAGCTCCGTTGACTTGTACCAAGGTCTAGAGAAGGTTATGGAAGATATGGATTTGATCAAGAAAGATGTAATTCAGATTAAAGAAAAGATGGGAGTCCAAAATAAGCTGGAAAGGAGCTCGCCTAGATCTGATTCAACTCGGAAAAATGTCATCACGGCGGTGGGTCTCGACGATGTCGTATACGAGGTGACGGACAGGCTCGCCGGAGGGGAAGCTGGCCTGCAGATCATTCCGATCGTGGGCATGGGAGGAATCGGTAAGACAACTCTTGCGAGAACTGTTTATTCGAAGCCAGTTATTAAGCATTACTTTGATATTTGTGCTTGGGCTACGGTTTCTCAAGAGTATAATGTTAAAGAAATTTTAACACAAGTTTTTAACCAAGATAGTAGGAAAGGAAGAGGGGATTTTAGTGATATGAGTGTAGATGATTTAGGAGAAATGCTGTATAAACATTTGTCGGGTAGGAGGTATCTGATCATAATGGATGATATATGGAATATCGAGGCGTGGTACAAGATAAAATTCTTCTTTCCCGACTATAGGAATGGTAGTCGGATAATAGTAACAACTAGGCTGTCGAACTTGGCTTCACAATTGACTGCTTTGGATTGTGTTGAGATGAAATTTCTTGATGAGTTTAATAGTTGGAATCTATTCTCCAAGACTGTGTTCGGAGAAGACAGCTGCCCTCTTGAGCTAGAGGAAATCGGGAAGAAGATTGTGAAAAATTGTAGAGGTCTCCCTTTGTCACTTGTTGTTATTGGAGGATTTTTGGCGAAGTCCGAACATTCAAGAGAATCTTGGGAATATGTAGAGGGGAACTTAAATTCTATTGTAAATTCTGATGATGATGAAAGTTGTTTGAAAATATTGCATATGAGCTACAACCAACTGCCGGTTCATCTAAAGCCGTGTTTTCTTTATATGGGTGTTTTTCCGGAGGATGATGAGATTCGAGTTGCAATGATCGTTAAACTATGGGCTGCTGAAGGATTTTTGAAACCAATACGTGGCAAAAGCTCGGAAGTAGTTGCTAAAGAGTATCTAAAAGACCTTATTGATAGAAATCTCGTTTTAGTCGTTGAGTTGGGGTTCACCGGAAATATCAAATACTGTAATATTCATGATCTACTGAGAGACCTTTGCTTGAGAGAAGCTCAAAAGGAGGGGTTTTACAATGTCGTAAGGCAACGTGGTTCCAACTCTCTGCATAGCATACTTTGCCAACGCCGCGTTGTAATTCCTGAAAAGCTTTCATCGGAGAAGGATGTAAGCAATCACTTGCAGTCGCTGTCACATGTCCGGTCTGTGATATGCGATAATGAGGAGGTTGCAAAGTCGCTTGATTTTCGAGTGTTGAGGATGTTGAAGTTGTATGATAAAGATTCAGTAGACATTGACTGCAGGTTTTTCCTAGAAAGCTTGTTCAAGTTTGTCAACATGCGGTACCTTGCTGTCAAGGTTTGTTCTGGTTCAATATTACCTTCTTCAGCTAGTCTTCTTTGGAATCTACAAACGATTATTGTTTACGGTTATGATGACAATTTCGTTACTGCACCTGTTGAAATTTGGAACATGCCTCAACTTAGGCACATTGATTTCTGTAATGGAATCTATCTTCCAGATCCTCCGAGTGGCAACAGTGACAAAGGTGAAGATTACATTGTTTTGCAGAACCTACAAACTCTCACAACAGTGGTTGATTTTATCTGCAGCGAAGAGGTGGTTAAGAGGATTCCCAATATCAAGAAATTGGGTGTAGAATTCAGGGAAGTTGAAGGAAGGTCACGTTACAGCTTCGACAAGCTATATCGTTTAGATAAACTCGAGTCCTTTTACTGTCACTCTTGTCCCTTACCCCCTCCAAGTGGAACTGATTATTTGCGGACCCTTACCTTCCCACCCTCGCTCAAGAAGTTGAGTATCTTTACCACTCATGTGCACTGGGAAGACTTGTTGGAGAAGATGGGTTCGTTGCCCTTACTTGAGAAGCTCACACTCACGTATGGATACTTTAAATCACGCGAGTGGGAAACAATTGATGGGCAGTTCCCTAACCTGAAATACATAGTGTTGCGTAGCTGTGGTGATCTGGAACACTTGACAACAGAAAGCTCCCACTTTCCGCGCCTTGAGTATTTCCGCCTCATAGGATTGAAAGAACTGAAGGAGATTCCTTCTGATATCGGAGATATACCAACTCTCAAGTTGATTGAGTTGATACAGTGCAGTGATCCCATAGTCATATCAGCTAGAAGGATACTAGATGAGCGAGAGGAACTCGGGGAAGAAGGCCTTCGAGTTAGAGTTGAATTGAAGGGGAAGAATCAAGTAGTGGAGGATTTGGCAAGTCCGTATTTTCAAGTTGAATATGATTAAGGAGTTGCAAGAAGTGTTCAGAGCAAATAATGGACGATACCATTTTCTGTAAGTTTGTCGTTTATCTTCTCTATGTTCTTCATATACGAGTTCTTGGCATCTTCGATATTGATTGTGTTTTGTATCTTCTTTCTTCCCAATGCGAAATCACCGAATATTGCATTGTCATTCTTGAAAGGCTCTCACTAGAAAAGAATGTTTGGGATCGGTTGCTATCCTTTTTTACTCATCCATTCTTTTAAATTTTGATAATGAATGAGTGTCCCCATTGCTCAATATTCAACTTTTGAGGATTTTGAATGTGTATGATTTAGATATGAGGAGACAATGAACATAGGTGTTTCATACAAAGTACATTTCAGCTTGTTACTTCATGATGCCTTGCTGTCAGAGCTTGTTTGGGTTCCGAATTTCCTCCTTCATTCTACCTCCTTTGAAATCTACTAACGTTGATTTTTTTTACAGTTACCACGACAGTTATCTTACTTCACCGGTTGAAATTTGTAACATTCTTCGACTTAGGCATGTTGAGTTCTATATGATGGAAGAACCTATCTTCCAAATCCTCCAACTGGCAAGAATGATGTTGAAGATGATGTCGTTTTGAGGAACCTACGCAAGCTCTCGTCAGTGACGAATTTCAAGTGCGGAGAGAATTCCCAATATCACGAAATTGGGTAAAAGACATGCAAAAGTTGAAGGAAGGTCATGTTCCTATCCCAGCAATCTTTATCTTCTCGACAAACTTGAATCTTTTTATTGTCACTCTTGTCCAATACCTCCTCCAAGTGGAACTGATTTTCTGTTGAATCTTACCTTCATGAACTTCAATTTATAACTTCTACCTAATTTTTAAGTAATTGTTGTATATGCTGCATAACATGTAAAAAATTTGGGCTTGTACTAGACTCTCAATTTGCACTCTGTTTTGTCTTTTCAATGAAACGATCGTGCTCCCTTCGCTATCTATTCAATTTCTTTGTTTGCATACAATGTGTGAATGTGTTTCAGTTTAACCATAAATGTACTCTTGGAAAAAATTACACCAGCTATAAGCAATTGCAAATTTATCTGTATGAACTCTAAAATGCATCTTTGTTTCTTAATTTTGTAATTTGTCATTTTATTTCACATTTTCAGCTTAATGAAGCCATAAATGCCTTGTCGTCTATGCCATTAGCTCGTTCTTTGATATGGTATCTTAACGAGTCATCACCTCCATCTCTGAGTTTGAGATTGCTATGGATATTGGATTCACGTAATATTATACATCAGCGATACCCAGAACTACCGGTCAACCTGCATCGTTAACACACGGTTCCTTATTTTCTCAGATTCATCAATAGAAGGTTTTAATTACTTCCGTACTTCATCCGCCTCGCGATTTTGGAATCTACAGACGTTAATGGCTATGGATATGTCCTTCATCTGCTTCACTGGACCTGTGGACATTTGGCGCATGCCTCACATTAGGCATCTTAAGACCAACAATCTCTATCTTCCAGATCCTTCGACTAACAGTCAAGATGACATTATTTTGGAAAATCTGCAAACTTTGTCAAGCGTAAGTGATTTCAAGTGTAGCGAACAAGTAGTTAAGAGAATTCCCAATATCAATAAATTGAAAATAGTTAATATGGCGGGACTTGATGATCACGGGTACTGTCTCGACAATCTTGGTCGTCTTCATAAACTTAAGTCCTTGGCTTGCACCTTTATTGATTTGATTAATCTAAGTAGACCTGCTTCTCTACTGAGCCTAATTAACTTTCCTAGTTCGCTCAGTAAATTGAGTCTAGATATGAGCAGCAACCTATGTTGGGAAGAGATATTGGATAAAATAGGTTAGTTGCCCCTTCTTCAGAAGCTCAAGCTTAGAAACGGGAGGTTCAAAGAAGGACAGTGGAAAACGAGTGAAGGCCAATTCCCGAGCCTCAAATTCTTGCTTCTTGCCAGTTGTAGCCATGTACAAGTATGGACAGCAGAAAGCTCTCACTTTCCATGCCTCGAGTACCTTCTTCTTCATTGCCTTGATGAGCTGGAGGAGATCCCTTTAGATTTTGCAGAGATATTGACTCTCAGAGTTATTGAAATGGACTATTGCAGCATTTCTGCTGTTGAATCAGCTAAAAGGATATTGGTGCAACAAGAGGAATTATACGGGGAAGAAGAAGCACTTCGAGTTCAAGTTAGAGCACGTTACAGCTTTAAAGAAGCACTAGAGAGTTTGGCCGCTCCTAAATTTTGTTTTAAATGGAACAAGTGACACTATGAATCCATTCATGCCTGGTTGGTGCTCCGATTTTTCTGTATAATTTACCCTTTTTTTTTTTTGATCAAATTTGATTTCGTTTGCAGCCAAAGTGAATTAGAAGTGAATGAAGTGGGAAGATCGCCATTATTGAGATTAAAGAGCTTAGAACTATATATTTCTGGTAAAATAGTACTCCCTCCGTCCATCTTATAATGAACTATTTTTATTCATTCAACATGAGTTTATTATAATAATACAATAGCTCTTTATAAGATGGACGGAGGGTGTATTTATTTATTTATTTTTCGTTCACATAAATATCACTGTTACATAAGATAGAAGCCTCTGAGATTCAAATGTGAAGAATACTTGCAAAAAAAAAAAAAAAATTCTCAGATGATTCTGCACTCAAGTCATAGTGAAAATGTGAACTTTGAAAATTATGATGCGTGTCTTCACTTTTTCTCCACCGTTATCCATTCATTGTTTTTCTTTTTTGATTCTTCTACAAAAGTGAGTAGGAACGCCAGCGGTTATCGGTGGATGCTGAGGGCAAAATGCTAGTTCTTTCCGGCTCCGAAGCCGTTCGACGGTGGAGAGATCGACGAGAGACATGGTGCGGCCCCTCGGTCGATAGAGATGCAAGACCATCCACCATCAGCTGACCCATTTCTTCATCGTCTCCCACGAGGAACGAGTCATCCCCGTACCAATACGCAACCAAACAGCACACCGCAACGTTCACCAAACTCAAAACCCCCAGCAGAATGTAGTACTTGTCGACGCGGCTGTCGTCTAATGTAATCCGGAACCACTCGAACTGCCTGTTGCTCAAGACGAGTATGCAGATTATGCTCACGAACCTACCCACTCCCATCACGAGTTCTCGGAAAGGCGGCCCATATCTAACAAGAGTATCCGAAACTTCCCCTGCACCAAATTTGATTAATTCATTCTCGTTAAAAGTTTCAAACGACAAAACAGAAAATGAATGCAATCACACCAACTACAAACCACTCGCCATCAACTATAAAGATCCGCCTTTTGTCTACAAGGAATGATTTAAAAAGTTACTTCCCCTCCAACCAAGAAGTCGAGGGTTGAAGTTGGCTCGGATTGATAAAAAGAAAAAAAAAAAAAACTTCTGCTCCCAATATGGAAACCAAAATAACTTCCACTTTATTAACGGGATGATATCCTCTATATGATGGAAGAACCTATCTTCCAAATCCTCCAACCGGCAAGAATGATGTTGAAGATGATGTCGTTTTGAGGAACCTATGCAAGCTCTCATCAGTGATGAATTTCAAGTGCGGAGATAATTCCCAATATCACGAAATTGGGCAAAAGACATGCAAAAGTTGAAGGAAGGTCATGTTCCTATCCTAGCAATCTTTATCTTCTCGATGAACTTGAATCTTTTTATTGTCGCTCTTGTCCAATACCTCTTCCAAGTGGAATTGATTTTCTAGTTGAATCTTACCTGCATGAACTTCAATTTCTAAGTTCTTCCTAATTTTTAAGTAATCGTTGTAGATACATAACATGTACAAATTTTGGGCTTGTAACTAGACTCTCACTTAGCACTCTGTTTTGTCTTTTCAATGAAACGATCGTGCTCGCTTTGCTATCTATTCAATTTCTTTGTTTGGTTACAATGTGTAAATGTGTTTCAGTTTAACCATAAATGTACACTTGAAAAAAATTACACCAGCTATAAGCAATTGCAAATTTATATGTATGAACTCTAAAATGCATCTGCATCTTTGTTTATTAATTTTGTAATTTGTCATTTTATTTCACATTTTCAGCTTAATTTCATGATAGGATTTCTCATCAAAATTATGAAATAAAACATAAACTATATGAGCAAATATATGGCCCAACTTTTCAGTGTTTTCTCACACTTTAATTCAAATAGAAATAGAAATAATAAATAAAAAAGAAATATTTCGAGAGTATAATATTTGAATGGGGAACATTTGCTGCCCCACAATCGCTGTCCCTTTTAGAAAGTAATGGATGGATGGATGCTAGTTGTAATAAAACAGACACTAAAGTTTTCAATAATTGAAGTAGATTGAAAAGAATATTTGAGAATATTTGGTATTTAGTACTCCCTCCATTTCGCTTAACTTGACTCGTTTAAATAGTGGCTTTTCTGGCACGCTTTTCCACGCTTCTTGATGATGGGTTTTAAAATGGATTTTTGAAGAATTATTTTTTTTACGGGATACTACGACTGTCGTAGTATCCCGTAAAAAAAATAATTATTCAAAAATCCATTTTAAAACCCATCATCAAGAAGCGTGGAAAACCGTGCCAGCACATGCCAAAAAGTTTTGAGCCAAGTTAAGCGAAATGGAGGGAGTATATGCCTCGCATTAGGCATATCAAGTTCCACTTCCTCCATTTCCGAGATCCTCCTACCTACCAAGATGACGACAATGTTTTGGGAAATCTGCAAACTTTGGGGGTGATGAAGTATTTCGAGTGCAGGGAACAAGTGGTTGAGAATTCCAAACATCAAGAAATTGCAAATATTTTACAATGGATTTCGTGACAAGTATTGTCTGAGCAATCTTTGTTGTTTGGATAAAAGGAAGTCTGAATAGCCTTATTAACCTTCCACATTCTCTCAAGAAGTTGACCCTGACAATGGATAGATCCCAATGTTTGAAGGAGATATTGGATAAGATAGGCGCGTTTCCTCATCTTCAGAAGCTCCAACTTGAATCGGGGACCTTCGATGGGATAGGGAAGTGGGAAACAACTGAAGGCCAATTCCCCAGCCTTAAATTCTTGCTTCTTCGCGAATGTCGGGATCTATATATCTGGACGGCAGAAAGCTCCCACTTTCCATGCCTCGAGCATTCTTTAGAATTCTCAGATATATCAACACTTAGTGCTCGTTTGGTTCAAGTTAGGAAACGGAAAATGAATGAAATCAAGTCAAGTAAGGGAATGAAAACAATAAGAGTTACTTTTATTGAGTGTTTGGTTCATTGATGGAAATGAATCTCTTGTGAGGGGATTCTGATTGGACATTATTTCTCTAGTTATTTATTGAATATTTTGGTAGAATTTGATGTCATTTTGAGTAATAATGCCTTGATTTGGATTAATTGTGAAATAATGTGTATTTGTAGGAGGGGGATGATTTTTGGGCGATTTTGGAGCTATTTCAAAAGAGGTTTTGAACTAGAACTGAAGAAAAGAAGAAGTAGTCTGCTGAAAGTTCAGGCGGCGTGCCCATACCGCCTGTGAAGTACTGAAGCTGGCGAGAATAAAAAGAATTTCAGGATTTCAGCATCTAGAAGCCTTTTAATTAATTCCTTACGGGATTAATTAAAATAATACTGATTTTTAGGAGTTTATTTAGCTAATAGACTATTTAGATATTAAGTTTTGAGATTTTATTTCCTTATTCCAAGGAAATTCTTTAGATATATATATATCTATATATATATATAGAGAGAGAGTTGATATGCTGAGCGACTCCATGTAGGCGACTTGTGAGCGAGAGTCACTCCAATTTTATCCACGTCACTACAATTCTATTTATTCACCCTTCTTTTTCGTTCTCTCTCTCTCTCTTTTTTCATTTTTTTTTTCTTTTCTCATTCTACCCACACGCACCCTTTTTCTTTTCCATGATGATTCCATGCTTACTCCTTTTCGCATGACTTCTCTTTCTTACAAATTCATTACCTATATTTTTATAATTGATTTTTTTAACAGTATTTAAAATTTAATTAATTCTTAATTGGAAGTAAGAATATTTAATTTGAGATTTGTAAACCCTGATTGGGAGATTTATAAACCCCAATTGAAATTTTATAAACCCTAACATGAGATTTATAAACCCTAATTGAAAATTTATAAACCGTAACATGAGATTTATAAATTCTAATTGAAAATTTATAAACCCTATTTAAAAATTGTTTAATGTGTATTACAATTAATTAACGTGAATTATATTCACTTGTTTAAATAAAACGTACTGTATTATTATATATTTGTGCAGTAAAATAGATATATAGAGATAGAGAGTCACTAGAGAGAAAAAAAAATCAAAGAAGATATGATATTCTATATATGGAGAGAGAAACAATATCATAGTAGTATAAGAAAGGATGATGTGGACAGGATGGAAAGAGGCGCTCACGGATTGCTCACCTATTGATCGCTCAGCATATCAAATCACTATATATATATATATATGTATATATATATGGATTAGATCATCATGAGGGAGACTCACATCACGCATTGGAGAAGGGAGCAGACGCTGGGAACAACAATACACGCCATTCTTCTTCTTCTCTCTATTCTTCTTTATTTTATTTTTACTTTTGTTTGTGTATGATTTCTAGTTAATTTCTTTATTCCGGCAAAGACAGTGAAGTCTCGGCAAGATTATTTTGTGAGATATAATATGTTTTTATACTTTGATTTATATGCTTGCATCTGTTATTCTCTGTTTTTAATTTTATGAATTGTTTCATGCTGCTAGGTAGTGCGCAATATTTAGTAGTTTGAAATTAATTTATAGCCAATTGAATCGGCCATACGTAATCTTGGTTAGATTTAATTAGTGGTAAATTGACTTGTTTAAGTCAAGAGAATAATAGTCTGAATTCAATAATCCGGCGTCAGAGTTTATCGGTTTTGAATCGGGTTTCTCTAGTTTTTAATGTTGTCGGCTCATTAAATCTATAGATCGTCTCTTACGGTTGTCAGTCGATTAGGGAAATAACTGGTGAAGCGTTTTCCTAGTTATCGAGAATTTATGGAGAAATAAGATCGCGTTAGAAGCGTCTTCGGTGGTCATAACTGGTTTGTTTGTATTAAATTAGAGTTATCTTTGCATCGAGGATCAGAATAATCGAGTCAGGGTGGAACTTATTGCTGCCGGAATTTGTTTAATCCAAAACTCAAAGTGTCTTTTGAATTCTTTGTGTATTTATTTTTTCTTATTTATTTTCATATCTAGTTTAATAAAAATCCATATTCTTGCAGTTGGAAATTTAGAAGAAATCTCGCCGATCCCTTGGGAGACGATCTTGCTTACCACTGTCTGAGCAGTGTGGGCAACTGACCGAAAGTCAGATTTATTTTTAGTGTAAAATGACGCACCAGATTCCCTTACTTTTGTTTCCCCTCCTCCATAAGGGGTAACAATATGGTGGATTGTGTTACCCCCAAGTAAGGGTAATGGATAACATATTACTCAAACCAAACAAGTAATTAAATCTCTTAATTGTTTCCCTTTCCTTACCCAAAAAAGAGTGAACCAAACGAGGGCTTAGAGTAATTGAATTGGCTTATTGCAGCGCATCTGCTGTGAGATCTGCTAAAAGGATATTAGAGGAACACGAGGCATTATACGGGGAAGAAGAAACATCCCTTCGAGTTCAAATCAGGCTCTCAGACAGCTTAAAAGAAGCACTAGAGAGCCTGGCCTCTCCTAACTTTTGCTTTGTGTGGGGCAAGTGAAGGCCAATTGTTGTTGTAGACAAATTTATTTTAAATCTTATTATACTACTCCCTTCGTCCCATTGATGTATGGATAGTTGATTGCATTTTTGTGAGACAAAAATGCAATCAATTATCCCTATATCAATGGGACGGATGAAATAGTATACTATGTGTTTCAAATGAAACCATAGTGCTCCCTTATGTTGCCAACTTAATTCTAAAATTCAGTATCCAAATAATGAATGACAATCACTAAGGGTAACTCCAACGCCAACTTTCAGCACTGTTGAAAGTTGGCAATTTGGCTTTCAATTCTATTGGAGCAACTTTCAATTTTGAAAGTTGGAAGCTGTGCTTTTATTTTTGGAAGCTGGCTTCTATTTCATTTATGGGGTCCATTAATGAGGGGAGTGACGCGCCCCATATAATTGGTTCGTGTGTCACTGTGTCCACTTGCCCCTTCCATGCTAATTGATTTATTTTTATTTGTTCTTAATTTTTGATGAAATTTATTTTGTTTATTTTTTTATTTTCTTATTTATCTTTTTATTTTCTGATTGTTTTATTTTACTGTCGACAATTTCTTTCATCTTTTTTTTTTTAAATAAAATATATTTCCAGTTGTTATTGAATTTAAATTAAGTGTTCTACATTTTAAATTTAAATTAAAATATTTGTGGTTTAATTTATGAATAATATATACAAATAAAATGATTATATATATGTATATGTATATATATATATATATATATATATATATATATATATAATTATTATAAAAGAGTGCATTCTTACAAAATATGTTATGCCTATTATATCCTTTTATTAAGTTACTTAATTAAGGGTATTAATGTAATATGGTAATTAAGATATATATTGTATTAATATGTATGATATTGATTTGTGTAATTATATAAGCCTGTCTTGTCTGCCTTATCTCATCCAATCTCCCTACGGCCCTTTTTACAAAATAAAGTCCAATACGGAGAATATCAATTCTTCTCATAAAAGAATTCTAAAATTAGCTGTTGATTTAAATATAATAAAAATCCTTTTCAAGAAATATAATAAATATACGTATCTTATTAAATTTAGTATGAGACAGAAGATTAAAATAAAATAAATAAATCGACCTCATCTCATCCAACCTCCCTACGACCCCACACCCAATTTTACAAAATAAAGTCCAATACGGAGAATATCAATTATTCTCCAAATAGAATTCTAAAAATTAGCTCTATAAATCACAACTTGCACACACATGTTACTTACCTGCTCAAATTATTAGCAAATAGTTATAAGCAAAAGATGGAGACTACAGAGGTGTACCTACAAAGAAGACTTTTAAAAATGAAAAGGAAATATTCCGAAACAAAGAAAAGAAGTTCAAATGTTAATCCTCGGGATTTGAATGGTAAGTAATTTTCTTATCATGTTATGCATGCAAGTACAATTGCACACATATTAATATTGATACACCTTAACTCATATTGTTTTATTTAGGTTCAACAATCCATGAATTAAAAGAAGTCTCAAATTGTGTCCATTGTGGTGTTGCTAGATTAGAGTACGAACCTTCAACCTTTTGTTGTGATAATGGAAAAATTGTACTTGCATCTACCGAAATTCAAAATGAATTGTACGAGCTATTTACTTCTGAATCACAAGAGGCGATTGGTTTTAGAAAAAATATCTGTTCGTACAATTCTATATTCTCATTTACTTCTTTTGGTATAAAATTGGATAAAAATCTTGCGTCTGCAAGACGAGGAGTATATACATTTCGAGCACAAGGAATGGTTTATCATGATTCCAGGGTTGATTCCAAATGATTCTAATCCGGGATATTTTAAGTTGTACTTTTTTGAGACGGGGAATGAGGTTAAAAATAGAATGAACAGGCTGCAAAATTCAAATATATTAGAGGTAATAGCGAAGAAACTCATAAAAATTTTGGAGACCAATTCATATGCCAAATTCTTTAGAAGATTGAAGGATTGGCCTTCAATAGATACTGTTGAAATTCATATCTCCAAAGAT